>NW_004624793.1:5351382-5390298 GCF_000247695.1 Heterocephalus glaber
AGAGAGAGAGAGAGAGAGAGAGAGAGAGAAAAGAGAAAGAGAAAAAAAGAAGAGAAAAATGAAAAATTGAAAAGAGTAGAAAGAAATTAAAAATAAGAGCCAAAAGTTTTGAAAATAACTAATAAAAAATAAAAATGAAGGGCCTCCTTCAGGGTATGTCTTTGCTGTCACTATAGACAATATGGGCAGCAGTGTGCAGCTGTGAGTCTCAGCAAGCCAGTAGGAGACCCGTGAGATGCAGGCAGATTTCTGGCTGCAAGTCCCAAGTTGAGCTCCCTGTCCTCCTGCAGGGTTGAACTCTGCAAGGTTCTACTGCAGGTTTCAGATGCCCTTCCCCTGAAGATAGTCCCGGTTCTGATGGGAGGTGGTGATCCCTCCAACTTACCAAGCATGGTGGTCTGGTGTGCCTTTATTGCAGAGATTCTCTTCACTTTTCCAGTGGGCTTCAATTTTGATCAAAGAGCCTGAGAGAGGCCCTCTCTATGTAATTCCCTCTGCTCTATCTTCTGGAGCTCAGGACAAGGGCCTTTATGACCCTCTGTGCCTCTGTAGTGTGGAACCAGGTAGTGGCACAGCCAGGAGGCTGAAGGTGTCTGCGAGGCTAAGCTGGTCGCTGGTGGGCGGGGTGCAGGGATGGACCAATATGTAAAATTCATACTTAAATGATTAGGAAAAGAAACTTGGAGAGGAATACAACCAATCTGTGCATCACTTTTAACAGCAACACAAGTTAGAGGTATCTTAAACTGTGTGAAACAAAACCATAATGGCTAAAAGGTAACACACAAGAGTTGAGTGAAAAAGTCCTATTAGTTGTGACACAATAGAAAAATGGATGTTTGATTACATGAACATGAAAAATTTATTCATAGCATAAAATGAATTAATTCCATTAATATATAAAAGAAATTAATTCAATAAAAAGACTCACAATATGAAGGATAAAATAAATCAACAACTGGTTCACAGAGAAAAACCACTGTCAAAAAGGCATAAAAATGTTCAAAAGATATGAAGTGAAAAGGTTAGTTAAAATATAAAAAATGAATATAAGTATATATGTTAAAAGATGTAAAGGGAATAGGTTGGAGGATGTGTTTTACGATGCCGTAAGGGGACCCCTGTTGTTCCTGCTGTGTTTGGTGTTGGCTTTGTTGTTGTGATCACCACTGTGTGTCCTTCCTCACCTGGTCCAGAGGCGGCAGCCAGAGCTCTAACTGTGAGCTTCTGCCTGGTCTCCTGGTTGAAGCTGGTGCAGCATCAGCTCCAATGTGGAAATATCTCCAAGTTATAAGGTTAAGGAATAGCAAGATTTAGAGCTATACATACCTGAGATATGATAAAACACTACCGTGAATATTTAATTTTTAAAAAATCTATTACAGTGAAAACCACGTTGCCATTAACCGCACTCGATCCTCCCCCTCATTTCAAACTTACTCATTCTGTTGTTCTTGCCACTCCCTGAAGCTGCTCTGAAAATCCTCTTTCCTAAGTGTCTGTGGGTGGGCTGTCATGGCTCTCTCCGTGTGCTGAATTGATTTAAAAAGCAAACATTCCACGTCATTTTGACGTTGGAGAACAGCCAGTAGTCACTCGGTGTCAGAGCCCACGGATGAGGACCCCGTAATATTCTCAGGAGACTGCCTTTCCTTTCGATGGTACTTGGCAGCAGCCTTCAGTGCCCTTTTGATCAAAACTTGTCCAGACCCTCAGGAAAGAGGACCGCAGAGCTGCTGCAGAAAGTGGCAGGGACAATGGGATGAGTGTGTTCAAAGTGAGGGAGGATTGGGAAGGGGGAGTCATGGCAGTGTGTCTTTTGCTGTAATAACTGTAAGAAATGTAAACATTCACTGTATATTTTGATATCTGTCTGTCTGTCTGTCTGTACGTCTACCTACCTGTCTGGTCTGGTTCTTGGGCTCATCAATATATGGCTCCTGATCCCCAGTTTGTGCTTGTGGATGTGTGAGTCTGTCTGGGCAGGGTCACCCCATGAATGTGCTCACTCTGACAGGCAGAGGCATAGGCAGAGCAATGCAGGTAAGGAGGAGGACAGGGCACTGTGTTCCACGTGTGCACAGTGGGCCAGTCCTCCCTCGCAGCTCTCTCTGGTCTCTGACCCCTCTGGGCTGGGATTTCCAGCTGTGTGCAGCAGGGGACCCACTGCCCTTTATCTTGGCATGGTGCGCTGCCACTGCTGCCACTGCTGCCACTGCTGCTGCTGCTGCTGGGTGGCACTCAGGGCTGATAAGGACCCAGGGCCCGGGCAGACTCAGAGCTGAAGCTCATTTAGAACCAGGATGTGACACACAGATACACTCTGGCACTTTCTCCAGAGATGATAAGCCTCTTATCTCCATTACTGGGAATGTGAGCTTCTGGCTCAACCTTAATTCTGCTCCCTGCTTCTGGCTGTAGAAGTAAATTCAGGACTGTAACAGATTCTTGAGAAATCCATGTTATAAAATCCAGTAACAAGAAAGGCATTTTAATCCCTGTGACTCTGCACTTAGGGATTGAGAGATTCTCAGTGAGGCCAGTCTTACTTGCTGAACGAACCTGCAGTCACTCCTCCTCACCTTTGTCACTGGTGGCCCCTGACCACTGGCAGAGTCAGAGAGGAGAGTGGATTTACATCAAAGACTACAGGTAGGCATGCCACTCCTGTCCTGAGGCCCAGAGGCTCGTGTGCTTCCTAGGACCAATACAGAGACCTGACATAGTTAGTTTTAAACTGAGGAAAGGAAACTGTCAAAAGACATCTACTCACCCCATGCATGTGCTGCTACTGCATGACCCAAGAGCTCTGTGGAGACACGGAGATGCCAGGACAATCTGTCCACCCCCCACTGCCCTCCCTTTGTCTCTTTCTCTACTCCCTAGATACTATGATTCTTTTTCTATGATAATTCTGAAGTTACTTTTCATATGGAATCTTAAAATCTACTGGGGGATGGAAAGAAAGCCTTATTCCTAAAGATAAGATAAAAGCTAAAGGTCAAAGATGGAGGGGCCACTAGAAGTTCTTGTACACAAGTTGCATAGATGGAAAGTGTGTTAGAGTCCCACGGAAGTTTGTTCTTGGCTATTCTATTGCTTTGGATCAATGGACAGTGCAATAAGTATTGGTGAGTGAGATATGCAATACCTCAATATGCTGCAGACCTTAGTTAAGGTGGGAATATGGTAGGATATTGTGCCACACTTCCTAACACACTTCCTAACTGGTATGGGCTACAGTGAGTTAGTAAGTATCCTGGACTCTGAGAAAAATGTGTATTTGTGATTGTGAACAACTCTTTGAGAATAGGATTCCTCAATTCACTGAGCCACTTAAAAGGGTCAGTTGCTTACAATAAGCTGAGAGAATTCTGCTGAAGTGTTTTATGCTTTACAATTACTTTTGATTACGTGAAATAACAGACTTTAAATGCTTGGCATTATGGCTTGTGTCTAGATATCCCCCTCAAAGCCTCATGGTTTTTCAGAAGTGGCTGCATCTGGAGTGTGGGATGCTGGGATTAAGGGCATGTGATTGCTAAACCACTACACGTGAGTGACTGGTCTGGCCATGCCCTAATCCCAGTGGTCTGGATGAAAGGGGCAGACAGATGCTGTTAAGCTCCCTTGTTACTTTTGCTACCCTGTGGGTGCCATGTTGTTTCTCCTCTGAGACGCCTCTCTGGCATGAGCCACCCTGCCTTGGAGCCAGTCAGTTATGGACTGCAATTGCTATAAACTGTGAGCCAAATAAACCTTTCCCCCTTTAACTTTGGGTGTCAGATATTTTGTCTCAGCAATGAGAGAAAAGTAACTAAGAGACTTGACAAGTTAAAGTTCCTGACACATAAATTATTAGTACTTATGTAGAAAGTGTTGCATATGTGTGTGTGTGTGTGGGGGGGAAGTGGCTGTGTATTGCTGATATAAAGCACTATTTCCTTTTTGTGTGCAATTCAGCCCTATGTGGTGAGAGCTATTACTACTTGTAGGAGCTATCTAGTGCTATTACTTAACTGACCAATTCTATATGATGGAATTCAGACACAAAACAATCTGTTTTGTCACTTGTAAGAGCAATTTGAATATAAACCAAAAATTGTTCTTATGCACACTACTGATGACAGTAATCTCCATTTGTTTTTCATATTTTTCAAACTTTGTTTCAGAAATTCATAACTTATGGTTTGAAGATAAGAAATTCTTTCAGTGGTCATCCAGCTTGTTGAAACTCTTGGACTGAGTCTCTACTGCATGCAAAATGATGACCCCATTCCACACAATAATTTCAGTATTAGAGGGATCTCAAAGGTGAATCAGTTAGGTCCAACCTGGTTATGCTATAGTGATAAGTGGCCTCTAGCATGAAGTGGCTTTAAACAGGGGTGAATTTTTTTCTTCATTTTTCATGTATTTCCCATGTCCATTTTGACATGGACTCCAGCAGGGGGTGTCCTCCACTTCCTGTCATTTCAGGGGGGCAGGCTGATGGGGGTCCACTACATAGAGCATCACTGGGCAGTGACAGAAGAAAGAGAACAAGCAAATCACACAGTGGTTCTTCCTGGTTTCCCTCTGAAACATGCCACATTCTCACAAGTGATGCGATAAACTCATGAAGCAGCGACCATTGCCTGATTTCAGCAGAAGGGCACAGCCTTATGAGCTACCCAGAGAGGGACAGTTGGACTATGGCTGGATAATGGAGTAAGTCCCACACCAGGGAAGGTGACCCTTTGTTTATCTTACAAATGGGACAGATGAGAGGGGTTAAGTGACATGGGTGAGAGCAGCAGCTGGGATGTAGGCAACATGGTGCATTTTGAAGGGAGATATTATTATCAAGAAATGATCATTGGAAAATATGAGAATCCCATTAAACTCAACATTGATTTAATAACCTAGAGCATATTTATTAGGGCATGAAGTTTTTCAGATTTCCAGCATAGCAATTAATTTATCAGCACTGGACATTGTGGAAGGTTCCTCAGGACAACTGAATAGTCCACCCCTTTCCTTCTGGATTCCACCCAAGCAGCCCTGCCCTGTGCACAGCAACCTAACCAGGCCGAGTTTTTGCTCCCCACTCCATGAGGCCCCACGAGGGGTTTTGCAGATCCCTCTGCACACTGCAGCCTTGGCGCAAAGCTGCATGCATGGCTGCCAATCCGTCCCGCTTCCCAGTTCTCCTTTTTCTGTTGATAGATGAACCTGATACTTTGCAGCTTGATTTCTAATTTACACTTATTTGCAATCCTAACATCACGCCTTAGAAAGCCAGCCTTTTATAGACTTATGGCATTTTAAATAACCTAATGCACTTTCAAAAGATTTCTGCTCCTCAAAATAATCTTCCTTATGTTGATTCTTATAAATGAACTTCAAAATTAAGCTGCTGGTTTTTGAAAGTATTTAAAGTCATTTTCAACAAATTGTATTCCCTTTAACAAGTTATTTTAAAAAATATATCATCATATGTAGGTACTCTGTGGGGTGTGGTAGAGTTGCAAAAATATGTTGTCATTTTCTACTCTTATGGCCCCGGTCTATCATACAGAACTTAAGAAAACATTTTTAGAGTTATTGGTTATATAGTATAAAAAACATTGCCATTTTATTTTAAGATTATAGATTTAATATAGAATGAAAGCAATTCTGAGATTAAAAAACACAGACACACACATTTCTTCAATTTTCACCAAAAACATTTCCAGGGCGTAGTTGAAACGCTTATCATATGGAAGCAAAATAAACTGGAGGCAGTGTGTCAGAGCAGCAATTATTATGCATCTGGGTTGCTTTTAAGGACACAACTAAGAATATATCCATAATGATTTTTGTTTTCCTTTACACCCATCCCCGTTAGGTCAGTCAAGCTTTCAGAGCACTCCCCCTTCCCACTTGGTTTGCAGGAGTGGGTCACATCCCTGGACCCCAGTGTCCCCAGAAGCCCAGCCGAGGAAGGGCCTGTTGCATCGCTGGTGCATCCTCAGAGGCCCCCTGCAGCCCAGGGAAAGCTGCCCCTCTGAGGGTTTTGGTGAAAGAAGAGTGGCCATGGTGGGGCTTGGACAAAGCAGTGATGCTGGGCGGAGCTTCCTGGATGCATGCTCACCGGAAGTGCTGCCTTCAGGACAGTATCTGAAGGGAATGGGGAAGATTTTCTTTTTGTATTTTGCTTTTACAGTATTTCTCATGAATCTATTATATGGTAACAAAATGGCCAGTCATGATAGATGCATTAAGGTCAGAATTAGATAAAACTAAATGAGGTAAAGCAGTCAAAATGTTTTATAAACTTTTAGTATGTAGTAGTTTATTATTTAATTGTTTGATTTGCAGTTTGGTTTCATATCTCTTTAGAGGGGGTTCCCTTTAGTTTCGAGCAAAATTAATCATACATAAAAAGGGCTACCTAAAAAGCTCCAGTATGCTACAGTAAGCAAATGCACCATGGAAGTAAAAAATATGTTTTCAGAGCTGGTGTATGGAGTAATTGTGTTAGCACTATGATAATGAAATCTGGGTTCCATACATCCCTTAACTTCCTGTTACTATTCCTTCATCTTCGTGGAGAACTCTACCTTTGGCGAAGTGATTTCACTTAGCATTTTCATTATTGCTTCACCAGATCTTAAGTTAGCTAGGGCAGGTGGTTTCATTCCAGTTTTACAGGTGAGCAAATCAAGTCTTAGCAAAATGATCAACATCTTACAGATACTCTTTGGCAGGTAGCAGGCTAGATCCCATTATTCTGAATTCACGTTCTTGCGAAGAAAGCATAAACTTCAGGAAAGCAGAGACCCTTATCTGGGTTGTTTTCCTGTGATGGGCTTTGGATGATCCAGAGAAGGCGCTGTGTCAATGGTAACCGATTATTATGTTCACATTAAACATTTTCTGTAATTCCACACAATTAAGTGTGTCTCTGCAAAGGAAGGGCATCAGTAGGGGAGAACTCATCACCATGTCTCTGAGAGGGTCCTGGCGTTTGAGTAAACACTGCAGTGTTTCACAGCAGCTATGTTGTCATCAGGTGAGACAGTGAGAGAGGCTTTCATATCCCAAAGTCCATGGAATAAAAGAGCATCTCATCCATCAATGAACCGTGAAACAGAGAATGAGTTTCAGGGCTTCCAAAGTTTCTGAAAAAAGAGTAAATTAACAATTATGCTTAAAGATGGGAAACAGCTTTACCCTAAAAACATAAGCATCTGGCAGGAATTTGGACCCTGACTCTTCTGAGCTTTCTGTAGAGGGTCCCTTCCTCTCCATCAGCTTCCAGCTTTAGCTGCAGCAAGTTGCCCTTCACCAGGCCCTGTGCTGTATGTTGCTGACATCAGAAAGGAGACAGGAGAGGCC
This sequence comes from Heterocephalus glaber, assembly GCF_000247695.1. The sequence continues at coordinate 5,358,745 of NW_004624793.1, forward strand.
AGAGTGAGCTAAGACGCTTTCCCTGAGAGGAGCAGAGAGGGAGGGAGGATGTGAGATGCTGATCTCGGGGCCTGGCTCTGGGTCTGGAGTGCAGTGCGGAGTGAGGTTCACATGAGAGACCGAGGCGGAGGCGGGGCAGGGAATGCAGCCTGGCTCACTGTGGGGCGCTGGTGCTGGGGCTGAGTGGGGAGCTGGCTCGGTGCCATGGGTCGGTCCTCCAGGTGAGCTGGGCAGGGACGGGAGGAAACGGGTGCCCAGGCAGCCCCCATGGGATGCAGCCAGCAGAGCTCCTCCTGGGTCTCACCAGCCTGGAAGGAGAGTCAGGACCCACACACTGCCACCAGCCCCAGCACATAAGGCAGGCAGAGCCACACAGTACACCACGGGCATTTTCACTGCAAAGGCCTCAAGGAGCCAGGGAGGGACATGTGCTGACTGTGCGTGGCGATCACAGTGAACCCCCGGGCGCAGTGATGGGTGACACTGTAATAATGGAGCCTCTACCCGAGGGGGCTGTTACCCACTGGGGGAGAGAAATCAGCAATGGGGAGACATCATCAGCTGGCAGATTTGCTTCCTTGTCACCCCCAGAAGGTTAAGGGCATCTGAGGAAGATAGGATCCATTATAGGACAGTATAAAACCACACTTTCTTGCCACATTTGTGTCTACTTAACATATTTGCATCACATTTCACGGGTACCCTTTTGAAACTGGAAAGTTCTGTGGAGGACTTCATTTTAAACCTTGAAAATATAAACCTCAATCCTGTAGATTTTTATTGTCTTAGTTACTTTTCTTGTACTTGGGATGCAGTACGTGATACCCACAATTTAAAGGAGGGGAGGAGTATTTTGGCTCACATTTTAGAAGTTTCAGTCCTTGTGTTGGCAGTGGCATGATGGGAAGGGCCTGGCGGAGGAGAACTGCTCGAGGCATGGCAGACAGGAAGCAGAGGGTCAAGGGAGGACCAGGAAGGCAATGATCCCTTCCGGGTCACACCCACAGCGACCCCCTCTTCCAACCAGGCCCCACCTCCTAACAGCAAGGCAGCAAGAAGCCCCCATAATCAGCTGCCTCCCAGAGGCCCCATCCATGAGCACAGGAGGCTTTAGAGGGACATCTAGTTATAAACCACCACATTACCTACAGAATTATTCACCCATCTCACCGATTGTGTAGAGGGAAGAAAAAGCAGTTGGAGTCAGGTGGTTCATTACTTCTCTGTGGTCTTTAAAGAAAGCTTAGTTCACACATGAGCCGCCGGGGCTGAATTCCAGGAACAAACGCACACACTATCTGTGGTTATATTTACGTCTCCGCATCTGTAAGTTAATGCATGGCAAAAGCATGAGGTAAGAAGGGACAGTACAAGCTCAGAACTGAGGCAACTTGCTCCGTGCACACAGACTCTCAGCCGTCTGCAGACACCCCTCTGTTACCAATGGTCATAACCACGGTCACTTTTGTCCCTTCTACTTCTCTAACTGGCCAGATTATGCTCTGGACCATTACTAAGTTCACACACTTCCATTCGTTTTACTAAGGCACACCAGCTAAAAGAACCACCATTCCTAAGAAAAAAAGAGGAAATATTGATTTGCAATATCTTCTCAAAACACTCTTGCACAGTAGATGAAGAAATAAATAAATACCCAGTACTGTGAGGGAGGGCGTGTGTATTTGAGGGATCCTTGGTTGACATCCATAAAGGACATCGCTATCTTGGAGTGGTGGTTTACAATTTGCCAGTGAAGCTGTGGACAGCAACTTAGTGTAAGTCGTCATGTTGTGTAACATCCTAGAATAGTGACTGGCTGAAAACAGTGACTAGTTCTGCTTTTACTAATCAGGCAGGTTCTAAGGCTAACTCCCTTGAGTTACCATGGTTAGATTAAGTCACATTGTTCAACTGAATTAGGATTCCTATGATGAGTGGTTTAGATGTCTTTCGTCAAAAGGCCACTTTATGCACATCGGGGTAACCTTTCTTGCATGATGCCTTCCAGAGGAAGGAAAATTGAAAGAAATACTGCCTGGCTTTCCCATTTTGCTGTGGCGGCTCGGTCCCCCTTGGCATGCTTGGAACCCTCCCTCTCCCCAGTGTGACGGTGTCCTCTCTATCACTCAGAAGCAAAGCTGGCCAGCGTCAACGTCAGTGAGAGTGCAGATCAGCTGAAGATTTTTTAAAGCCCCAGAGAGGTGAGATGAATCCTTTGAAAGTGTGTATCTTCCTGATAGGGCAGCCAGCCTTCTGGGGAAATCACACAGGGCTCTGTGTACCTGATGAGGGTGCATGGTAAAGAGCAATGGACTCAATGGCCCAGAAATTATTATTAGAGGAAATTAATGTCACCTCCAGAGATTACTGGCCCTTTCCACAGCACTGGAAAGCAGGAGGATTCCTTTGTGTTCAAGCTGCCTTTCATTTTAAGTAGAAACACATGCATCTGCATTTGATAAAAGGAAGGTGACGTATTTGGCTTTGAATTAGCAGAGTCCTTTCAGAACTGGACAGGAGCTTGCATGGCACCTATGGGGTTTTGGAGAGCCATGTCCACTCCTGAAGTCTTCAGTTCTCTTCTCAGCAGCTACTTCACATTTTGGACTAGAATTTTGAGTATTTCTAGAGATCTTTTCAGAATTGTACTCTTAGAGTGTGAGGGAAGTTTCACTGACATTCTCTACATGGCTGCAGTTACAACGCAGCACAACCAATCACTGGCCCTGATTTGTCCAGTCCACGCTTCGTCATTTCATCTGTTGGAGACGATGACAAGAAGGGAGGGAGATGGAGGTGACATTTCCCCCAAGTCTTTTCCTCATTAGTTCCAGTCTGTGGGCAGCCACCTTCACCTCTACCAAGAGCTAAGCAGTGGAGACAAACTCTGTTGCCTGTGTGGGCATTGGAGCCAAGTGCGATCTCCGTAGCATAATGTCATGGAACGTAGGGTTAGATAGAAGCATCAAAAATATTAATAATAAATAAAACTCTTTGCACTTATGAAAAAAGAAATTTTGGTTGAAGTTCTTCATAGTATAAAAGAGACACAACCAAGAGAGATTCAGTGGGCTAATCAAAGCCACACGGCTAGTTATCAGTAGAAATGGAATCACCACCAACAACAGCAACAAAACCTCAGATTTTTCTCATTACATCAACTTTATTACTTTAATTTTCTTTCCTGGAACACTATTTTTACTCAAGTTTCAATTAACCTTTTCTAACAAGGTGATCAAAATCATTTTTAAATGGTAACATTATAGAAGGCACTGATCTTGTGTTCCTTTCCCTAAAGGAGGCCCAGTGGTAGTGTGGGAACAGGAGATGATGAGAAGCTTTGTCCCCCACCCATCCTGAAACTCCTTCCCAGGCACGGGCAGACCCACCCAGAGTCTCATGCTCCGAAATCCTGCATTATTCTATTCCTCAGCCTTAGCTCAGAAAACAGGGTGAGGAACCCCAAAGATTCTTCCTTTTCTATCTATTTGAGGACAGTGGAGACCTGCAAGTCCAGGGACAAGATATTGGGACTGTTTATTATCCAAATGAGTTAATTTCTTCTTCAAGGAGTTTTGTAGTTTCTAGGAGCAACCCAGATGGAACAGCACCAAGTTTCTTGGTAAGAACTCTGAAGAGTGCCTTTGTCAAACAAAATTAAGCCAACATATAATTGTCATTTACTTTATTCTTATGGAAATTGGACATTAGCATGTGTATAATTGATCTGAAGCCCAGATGCATCAAAGACACCAATCTATATCTGTGGGTTTTTAATCTAATTACAAGGGGCTCCGTATGTCATTGCTCAAAACTTGTTTTCACTTAATTTTTTTTAATTAAAAGAAATGTTTTTTATTCCATGCTCTACCCCAGCTTTTAATAATCTCTTCCCTTTTCCCCTCAAATGACCAGAGCTTCAGTCATCAGGCTCTCTAGGGCCCTTGAACCAAACACTTATTCCTTTAAAAATCATCAACACGGCGTCTGTTGCCAAGTGGAGGAGCCAACTCTTGTCTCCATGCTGGAGGAAATGTTTTCTTTGCAGCCCCGCTGGCACGGAGGTGAAGGGCCTGGAGCTTGATATTGAAATCAGTAAGCAAGCTGCAGTTGGAAACAGTATTCAGAATGAAGGCAAATACATCCAGCATTTGTACTTAGGATGCTCAAGAATAACCACATGAAACACTGTAGATGTGGCTGCATGGATATCTCTTATGGGAGACCAACAGAGCACTAAGTCTGCTTATTTTCATGTCACAAAGTATATATAGATTACCTTTCCTTCCAATGCTTTTTCTTTTTGCCAACTAGAAAATCAAATTCAAAAGTTACAACAAACATTAGTTGCAGTTGACCAGTAAAATATTTTAACCTCTTAAGAATACATGTGTTTATCACCTCCGTAATTGTGGTTTCTATTTCTTCTGACAATAACAGGATAAATAAGAATCCCTTTTTTAAAAGACAGACATAAAGGGAGAAGTATCAAAGGAGGAGAAGCGTTCTGGTCCTACCTGAAGTTTGGAGATTCACTGGGGACACATGTCCAGCTGGGTTTTGTGCATAATATGGAAAAGGTATGGTTCTTTTATTGCATGTTAATATTCAGAAAAAACATGCTATGCAACATGGGAAAATGTTCTTGCAAACACATAATCCTGTGAAAAGTGAACAGATGTTTGTTTTTATAGCTTTGCCTTGCTTTTGTGGTTTTGGGCAGCAACAGTCTAACCTGCTTTTATTAGTTGTTGCTTAGGTTTTCTAAGATAAGTGAATTAATGTTCCTTTTCTGTGTACATGAACGTTTAAAGCTACTTGCATTTGGAAAGGGAAGATTCCCCAAGCTCAAAGGTAAAGTTGGCATTAAGGATGAAGGGGTGTATGTCGTGTACATTAGGACCTACATGGGTGGTGTCTGTGTGTTTGTGTGTGCTTATGTGTGTGCCTGTGTGCTGTGTACACTTGTGTGTGTGTGTATGAATGTGTGAGTGAAGAAAAAAATGTTTCTTTCTGGCACCATATGCCAAAAACAATTTTCATACTAGCTTTTATATGAAAATTTTGTATTCTTATGACTAATTAAAAAAATCTGCCTTTGATCCCCAAATGGATCACACTGAATATAAACTTTTTAAAGGAAATTATTTTTAAAAATTTAAATCAGTTTCTGGAAAAAAAAGTCTCCATATTCCAATGTCTCTGAACAATTCTTACTCTACAAACTTAAAAACTCTATAATAGAACATGTGCCTGCTCTGAAATCTGCCTCTCCTCGAGCTTCCTCATCTCAGGAAAGGACAGCCAGGAACTGTCCATATGCACTTCGAAGCATAAATTTTGTGTATATGCAAAGTAGAGTTATTTGAATGATGCTTGCTGGAAGTTTGCCATAATACGGTCCCAACTTTCATATCAAGTTTTTCTAACAAATGTTTTCAAAGGAAAACAGAACATTTACTGGAAAATTTTTCATAAATAGTGGTGCTGATTTGCAAGTATTTTGTGTAATACACTTTTTGAGAACTTACCAAGTGTCAGGTACTCTCCTTTGAATTTAAAACACCCGAGGAAAAACAAAGCGATATGAATGAATTAATGGAATCTTGTCAGAGGCAACCTTACTACTGGTGTTTCCTGCTAAAAACACATCAAAATATCATGAAATTCCCTTCCTTTTCAACATTAGGACTTTTAGTTTTTGTAGAATGAGATAACAAAGGTAAAAGTAAAATAAGTAGAAAACAATCCAGAGCCCTCTATAAGCAGAGATGAGATAGCTTGGTTATGTAATGCATGCGTACATTAGAGATGCTGAGTGCGTGAAATAATATGCCAAGCTGGAAGTCATTCTTTAAACAAACACACTGAGAACTGGTTTTATAGATTGCATTCTTTGTTCACTTACCTATTGCATAGAGTTGTGACATTTCTGTTTCTTGCGTTCAACATGTGTTTGTTGTGTCTGTTCTCTGGTTGGTGCTGGGCTGGGTGCTGGGGATAGAGGGACCCATTCATGCAGGAGCCACCTCCATCCCTGGGCCATTTTCTGAGTCACATCTGCTTTTTACACCCTGACATTTCCTTTCGCTTGTGGATGAGCATTGTTGTAACAGCCTATGTCTTAGAGTTAGCTGCCTCTTGGGTAAGATGCGTGCTGCAGACCTTGCATGGTGGCCTCACTGCCAGGATTGAGGCAGCTAGCGATCCCACTTCTCACTTGCATGATTTTCCCCTGTAGTTTTTGATAAAAATGCAAATTTGAGGGATGTTGGTAATTTTGGTCTCTTTTTTCCTCATAACAGATTAGTCAATTTCTCATGGAAAAACATCATTTTGTATTCGTCCTGTGATTTTTTTTTTGGTTGGCTTATCAGAAACATCACTCTGAATATTTTTTTCTTTTGAAAACAGGGAAGGTTTCAGTGACCTTGTGTCTTTCCTTGAAATGTCTCTTACATAACATATCAAGTAGTGGGACAAATGAGTGACTCCCTGTAAGTTCCCCTGTTATCATCTTCCTTCCTTTTCTGATGCTTTTATAAAACCTCAGCTGTGCATTCACTTGTCCTGGCAGACCAACCTTTCAATTTCATATTTCCAGTTGGAATCTGTTCATGTTTTATGCTTAGGGCATTTCTAACTGTAGAATTTACATTTCTACCTCTGTTACTACTTGTCAACTCAAAGCCACTGATTTACTTTTTTTTTTTTCAGTAGTGCATGTTTGTAACACATGATGTTGACATTTCTTGTGGGGCACCGGCACCTGTACATAGCACATCTTAATTCTTTCTCATTCACTTTCCTCTCCTCCTTCCCCTCCCTGCTCTCTTGATCCTCTTCCCCTCTGAGAAAGATCTATCTCCCTACTTCCTATTCTCTATCTTCAATTTGCTCTTTATTTATGCTTCGAATTTCTCATATGACAGAAACCATGAGATACTTAGACTTATGTGTCACATTATTGGTAGAATGTAAACTGGTACCACAGCTATGAAAATCAGTATGGAGATTCCTCAAAAAACTGAAATTAGAAATTCCATTTAACTCAGCTAGTCCCCTTGTATTTATCTTTCTGAAAGAGTTAAAGTCATCATATTACAGTGATACATGCATAGTCGAAGCAGCTTATGTGTCCATCAACAGATGAACTGATAAAGAAAATGTGATATTTGTACACAGTGGAGTGCTACTCTGCCATAAAGAAAGATAAGCTTGAGACATTTGTAGAAAAATGGAGGCATTAAGACAATAATGTTAAGTGATGCACTTTTAAAGCGTATTTCAATGGTAACAATTAAATGCAAATCCAAAAAATGTAAGGTATCCCTTGCAAATGATACAAGATACTAAGAGAATGTGCCTTATAATATCCAACAGGGGTTGACCAACAGAGCTGAACCATTTGTACGTGTGTGTGTGTGTGTGTGTGAAACCTTTAAAACCATACTGATTCTAAATGATTTTAAAAAGATTTTGGAGAAAATTGTAGCCATCATATTTAGGTTTTTATGTATATGCATATAAACAATGAACTTTGATACCTGCCGAACCACCTGCAACCATTCCATAGACCATGGTGGTCATGGCCGTTCTGATGCCCTGTGTTCCATCCACTGTCAGCTGGCCTTTCTGGTCAGCTGCTCTCCACCCTGATTCCTTTACTTCTAATCTTGCATACTTTATCACTGGGTGAAAACTCCAGGAAAGTGAGATAGCTGAAGTCATAAACCTTATTTCATACCATAAACACCAGCAAGTCTAATACGCCTCTGCCAAGGTGCACACCCTGAGTGCTTTGTCACCGTGCCCAGAAACCCACATAATCTGACGCTCCCTGCTTGGTTCAATCTCAAGTGCCTTTCGAGCCTGAATGCTGCTTCTATTTATGAAAATATGCATACCAACATCTAAATATTATTCCACTAAACTTAAATTCATTCAAGCATCCACTTATTAAGCATGTATACTACTTCCTATTGTTTTGCAACAATAAGCCTGCAAAGTCAGGGCTTGGTTTGTCCATTTGTAGATGAGGAAGCCAAGGAACGAAGATACTAACTAACCCATCCAAGTTCATCACCCAGGAGGTGGGGGGTAAGGGTTTGGACCCAGATGCTCTGGCTGCAGAATACAGGCCTCGGGCTATTACTGGTGCCATATTCATGTAACAGACACTCCAAGGGCACATGTGATAGACAGGAGACTGAGCAAGAAACGATGGAAACGAGACAAGTGCCTCTGAAACCGAATTGGCTATGCATGCTATAAACAGACACACAGGCCCCTGCAAGAATCTGGAGTTGGGAGGAACCACCGCCAGTGGAAGTATGGTGGAGGAAGTGGTCTTTGGGATCATAAACGAGTTGAGTTTTAACAAGCTTTCATATTTAGTGAGTCAGTGTTGGCAAGAGCAGACTCCAGGCAAAGAAAATAGTGCAAGTAAAGCCATAGCTCTTGAAACTATAAACCAAGACTCTACAGGGGACAGCAAGTGTAAGGTTTGGTGGAAATCATGATACACACAGTGGTAGATAAGCCTGAAAAGATCATCATTTGGACTGGAGGCTGAATGTCTAGACTAAGCATTTAGAGCTTTTAGTCCCACTTCTTTCCTCCAGGTGAGCCTACTTTCCTGGAGTAAGAAAGAAGTGAGGATGGGTCCCCAGGAGAAGGCAGTCCACTTGTTACTCTTGTCGTGACAAGAGGAAGGTGGCCAGGTGGGGTGGGGATGGGGAGCGCTGGGGTCTCCTCTGGGGACAAGGAAATGTGTTCTTTGTCCAGAGCGACACTTGTTTTCTGGAGATGTTTTAGAGAAAACCCTGCTCTATGTAGAATGGTCCGTTACTTGGACCCAGGTGTGTGAGTGAAGCTACAGAAGCTTAGGAGACCTGTGGTGTGGCGAGGTTTCTGGATAAGAGGTGGGATGTGCTCGGGCTCAGGCATCTGTGAGGGGCCATAGCCAGCTATGTAGGACTGAACAGCCACGCGAAGGTAGACGACACTGCCAGGACTTTTAATGAACCATCTTAACCTGGCTTAAGTGATCAGTTAACTTAATCTAACAAAGGGGACTCTCTGTGTTCTCACTACTGTCTCATAGAGTTACTAACATTCACACTGGCATGTGCCATGTCACAGAAAGGGCCTTTGCCCCTGATATTCAAAAAAGCTCTATGATGACAAAACAAGGCCTCATTTTCTAAAATACCTAAAAATTCAACTTCTGAGTTATTAAATCAACAGAATTTCACTTTTGGTGGGAATCCTCCTGGAGGATATATGTTGCATGTTGATATGGTTCGAATAGAGAATATCCCCCAAAAGAGACTTTCAGAGGTTGGGCTTTGGGGAGGTGATTGGATCATGGAGGTGACAGACTCATCAGTATATTAATTCAATGGCGAATGCATAGCTACATGTGCTGTTAGATGGGGCCTGGGTGGAAGAGGCAGGTAAGTGGAGGATGACCTAGAAGGATGTATGTCTGTCCTGGATCCCCTACTCTGTCTGCTTTCTGTCTGCCACCACATGAGCAGCTGTCCTCTGCACCCTCTGGTGCCATGCTCTTTCTGGCCTGGAGCCAACCAACTATGGACTGAACCTCTAAAAACTGTGAGCCCAAATAAACATCTCTTTAAGTTGTAGGTGTTGGGTCTTTTGTCCTGATAGCGAGACAGTGATTCTGATATATGTGCAAGTGCGGATGTAGTATGTGTGTATATACATATATTCACGTTCATTGAAGAAATCTGAAAAAACCATAAGGAAAAAAATTAACCAATGTAATTCATTTCAGAAAATATCTTTACCTATAATAAAATCTTCTAAATTAAAACTCCAAAAGAGTTTTATTTTTCCTAGCTTGGTTTTTCCTTTGCAGGAAATCAAATCAGGTGATCGATTTCATATGATTAATTTTGAAATGACTCTAACAAGTGACTATAAGTAAGTATGTCAAGTATATCATTGGATGCATAAGCCAGGAATTCAGAGAGGTCTGTACTAGAAATATGAAACCATGTGTCATTGCCAGGTACATGTCTCTGAGCTCTGTGGATGGATTAGATAACTGAGAAATTCTTTTGTAGAATTAGTGGGCCATGATACACAAGATAATGTACGTCAGACTGGACAAATTGTTGGTAAGTGCTTTGGTTTAAAACACTGTCTACTCTTAAGGAAATATTACTGCTGTTAACTTCAAAATCTGTAATTTTCATTGTGGCTGTAGCAGGATCTTAAAGAACATTAAACAGTTTGCTAAGTGTTTAACCACATTCTGAAAGTGGCTAATGTTTATACTGTCTCTTAGAAGATTATGTTTGATGTTCACAGTGAGTGGAAGATGATCTAAGACTCACTTGTTCTCTTTTTAAAAACACATTGCCAAATGAATTAATGGTAAAACTGGTGTTTGAATTTTGGGGCAGATTCTGGAACTGAATTATAAACTTCTAAATATTTTGGTGGTGATTGTTGAAAATGAAATTCTGAGACTACAAATAAGTTACCTACAAATACAGTAACACAGATGAAAGCACTTTATCTATGGCAAAGCCAGAGCAAGGGCATTTGCGTTTCCCTAAACCACGGACTAGTCAAGGTGAAATGTCTTCCTGAGTAGATAACGCATCACTTGCAGACTGTCCATTATGGTTACTGCACTTGAGTAGAGTTCACTTAGTAAGCAAAACAAAAGGACGGCTGGTCTAAGGGAAGATGGAAATACCTTTAGGTTGGAACGCAAGTTAGCCACAGTGTTGGAGAGAGAAGCAGGTGTTCTTCTTAAACTGGGGGGAGGAGCCTGAGCCTGCCACAAATGTGGAGCAGCTCCCAAAAAGGAGGTCAGCTTAGGCTGAGGGCAGAAATAAGTAGAAGGTAGAAATTTCTCACATGACAACGCCCAGGGTCCTCTAGGTTCTAAGGACTACATAGATGGAGGGAGATAGAGCAAAGGAAACCAAGAAGGGTGCCTACCCCCAAATCTGCACTTGTGGAGGCTTGATTTTCTGCATTCCAGGTGAGGCTCAGTCTTGGGACCAAGAAAGGGATTGAGGGAGGTCCAGACATTGTTGCAGGGGGTCCCCACAAGTTGCCAGTGTTCCCACCAGGTGTTGGCAGGAAGTGGAGAAAGCCCGACACTTTTCAAACCACTCAGATATTCCCCCCTGTTCCTAGGGCCCCTCAAGCCAACTCACTGCCCTAGCTAGGTCAGCGGAAACCTAGTGATTGAATGACAAGCATACCTGGGTCCACAGCCAGGGCAGGCATGGACCTGGGTGAGTCGCCTTCTTTACTTCTCAATTTTCTCATCCAAAATGGGAGAAATAGCCACTCCTTCCTCCTTGGTGGACCTGTTGTGTAGATGAACATGATGGAGTCTGAAAGGTGCTATTTAAATGTAATATGTCATTAAAGTATTATCATTCTCACTGCTGGTGATTATCTGGAAAGCTGTAGATCACCTGGCTATTTCTGGGATTCAGTTTTCACGGTCAGGTGTGATTTCTCCTTCAGGACACGCTGTTTCTTTGTCCCATGGCATGGGCTTTGTCATTTTGAACTCTGGAGTCATAGTCACAGATCTGGGTTTCGCCTGAATTAACGGAGAGTGGCAACAGTAATGATCAGAAAGGGGGAACAAGGTGATTGATTAAAAGGAATTTTGCTTTCTCCGTAAATTTTTATCTTGGGGCTGGGGGCGAGGTGAGAAATACGGATGAGGGTGATTTAGGGCTTGACGTCACCCTTAGCTACGGAGACAATGAAGTAGGAAACGCCCATCTGCCCATGTTGCCAGCCCACCTGCCGGACACATGCTGGCTCGTGTCCTATCCCAACCTGGAAAACGCTACCATTTCTCACAAGGCTGACTTTACTTTGCTCTTTTCCTCACAGGTAGCTCTTGGTCAGCATACCTCACAAGAGTCATCCTTATTTTCATTAGCACGTGTTTACAGAGCACGACATTTGCATTCATCACAGCAGTTGGTGCCTATACGGAACACACCTGACTTCTTTTTTATACCCTTCCTCTTCCCATGTCTTAGTTCCCTTCACATTTGCAAAACATCCCATTTCCCTATTTCCTATGATCTGTCTTTTATTTTGCTCTTCGTTTCTACTTTGGGTTTCTCATGTAAGAGAAACCCTGTGATATTTAAGCTCATGTGTCTGGTTTATTTCACTTAAAATTATGGCTTCAAGGTACATCCATTTTCCTACAAATGTGTCAAAGTTATCCTTCTTTACCATATTTTATTTATTTACATTTGTTCCCGTAAAAGTGTTTGCACAGTAGGTAGAAGTTCCTATGGTTGGGGCTGTGTAAAATTCTTTGTAGTCCAGGTGAAGTAGGTTTTGCTTTCTCCAAAACTCTTTTGCTTCTTGACCCCTGTATAATCCATATGAGGTTGTCCTCCCTTTACCTTATTTGTTGACTGAGAGCACCTTGACTGATCATCTCTACTTCTGGGCTAAGACGTCCAACTCTTAGACAAGCCAGGAGTTCAGGGAACCAAGGTCAGGCATGGCGGCTGAGGGGGGAAGAGGAGGGCAGGAGCTCAACTGGGATTTTAGGAACTGTTTTGAGTGTTGAATTTTAAGAAGAGTCTTCGATTTTTCTCCTCTATTTTACTACATTTACACATTAACAAAGGACCCAGAGAAGCAGACATAGTTTTTGACTTTTATTTATTCTTCAGTGTCAATAACTGCTTTTCCAAAACTCTGTCACGAACACCGGACATCCCTTAAGGTTTCAGGCTTCTCCTCCCTCCCAAAGTCTTACTGGACCCTGAAGCTCGGTTCACTCTCTTTCCATCTGTGGGGCTTGCTGGGGCCATGTGGAAGAGCACCGTTCCGAGTTGATTTATTTTGAGGGGGGTCAGCACCATAGCTGTTGCTTTTGTTACCACGCTGCTCCCTCTCTACACTTGTTGACAATTCACCACTATTAAATTCACTTCCAAAGCCATAACCCTAAGAACAGACTCACTTCCTTTCTGATGGACTTGCTTCTACATTTATCACACTCCCTAGGTCCCCTCTTCACTGCAACCCTCAGCAACTCAGCATATGAATCATGCAGGGAAAACTTTCCAGTGTGAGTTTTCCACTAAAAGTCACTCCGGCCGTCTGTATTCATTAATACAAATGACAAAAAGGGTTTTATGTTTTGTAGATAGCAAGACTGCTGTTATTTATACAATGCCGGAGACACACAACGCCCCCAACACACAAAGCCCTTGGTGACAGATACTGGAATTGCAGCTTCCCTCACTCAGCTGGGTAGGTACAATGGGTGCCTTTCTTATCTGTGGGTGGGGTCTTCCTATCAGGGGAATTGTGAGCCTGTGCCTTAGGTGGCTGGTCCTCCAGCCCCACTCTCAGAGAGCAATGGGGAACCCCGTGAGCTCTGCCACAGCAGCCTGTTTTCCTTGTCTATTATGGTTTTCAAGTTCTTACCATTCCAATGTCTTCAGTTCCTACTGTGAGGAGAAAAGAAGAAAGCTAAGCATTGCAGCTATCGTTGAAAGGTTTAAAACGGCTGCTAGAGATTAATTTGAAATGACACTGTGCAGCTCAACATTTCTTGATGGCTGTTTTCATTTATTTGACCATTCTGTATGCTTCTGGCCTGAAAAAGCTTCCTCAGGAAATGACCTTGTTTTATGGATTGTTATTGTAAAGGAAATAAGTGTCAAAGCAAACTATGAGTGGGTCCTAGCTCAAGTATTATGATTGCATGGGGTACATTTCCAGTAAACAACTATTGGTGAATAATCAGGAGATGCAAACTAGTAAATGATGCTGCATTCCATCGACACTTTCCCACTGTATTTTTATATTTTTGCAAATTCTCTTTTCTTCCCTCGTGGAAGCACCATGTCAATGAATGAACACTCACTCTTTGGCTTAATTGGCATGCTCACTTACCAACTGTTGCTCATCAATTAGGATTCAGGGAACATTTCTAAAAATCTGTCAAATCCTCCATTTTTAGCAGGCGAGAGTTGGTTGCAGGAAACCCGAATGCTCAGTTGTGTGGTGTCATACCAGCTGCTGTGGGCTGCTATTTATTAGAAAATTGCTAGGATATGTGTGCTTCTAAAACTGTCTTTTCTCTTCTTAAAATATGCTGTTGTTTTAAAAAGGTGCAGTTTATACCCTCAGAGGGAACACTTCCTCATCGTAATCTGTGACAACCTCTGAAGTAACAGCCCTGGCTGTCCCTCCTCATGTCCTTGAGGCCCCCACCCTTTACATTCAGGAAGTGGATTCCAAAATAGCTATTTTATCACGATATCATTCCAATCAGTGATGTTCCATTTGTTCCTTCTATCTCAAATTGGTAACATATAAATAAAAAGTGAAAATGAAAGATCAGTTATACAAATGCTTTTTCTACCTGATCCTTGATATTATACAGGTATACAATTACAATGAGAGACACAATTTTTATTTCATTTGGACATCAAGACAGGAGGGAGAAAAAAGGAGAGAGAGAGAGAGGAGAGAGAAAGGGGAGAGAGACAGAGAGAGAGAGAGAGGAGGCTCCCACAGTGTCAGCAGCTCTACTTGTTATTCTTTGAGGCTCTCATCTTGTTCAAGAAAATGACTTCATCCCTTTCTTGACTTCCTGTCCGTTCTTTTCAATCTCTTTGGTGAATTTTATACATTTTTTTTGTTACACTGGATGAGCATTCAATTAAAAACTCCAATTGTTTATTAGAAGTCTATAGGCTGCATAGCACTGTAGAAATTTGTAAAATAAAGGAATTCTGACTTGGTAGAGTTTATATTTTTAGGATACGATCAAATGACTCCAAAACATGATAATATTACATATTTATGAATGCAAAAGAGTGTAATTTAAGCTGAGTACATAAACAGAGACAAGGAAGAAGTTTGGCTTGAGATATTTCTGAAAGTTGCAAATTATAATAATTGTTGGCAAAAGGTAGCTGCGTGTTACTGAAGAAGGAAACTGAATTTTCAATCCCGAGAAGTTGGCGTGAATAATTATTACTCAAAAGGAAAACAGACCATGGCATTGAAGTACTTTTAATTCTTTTCTTTGCCAGAGTATGAAAGCATTAAATGCCTATAGCTTATTTGCTCTGCTGATTGTCTAAGCCAATGGAGAGTCGTCCTTTACCAGTTGCCTTCATATTTGCGATCGTGGAACTGTACGGACTTCTCAGTGCTTTTATCTTCTCATTAGGAGTCCAGGAAGAAAAATGATTTATTCATCAGATGTTTTTGACTGTCCTGTGATTTTTTTTTCTTTTGCTGCCATGCTAGGGATTGGAACCAGTGTCTTGCATGTGCTAAGCAAGTGCTTCACCACTGAGCTGCATCCCAGCTCCATGCTGTGGGAAACTCACCACACCAGAGTGGAATGAAATATATAGTGTTCGTGAGACAAGTTCTAGGACTCCAGGTTTCTAGCATTGATTTCTATGTAATACTTCATGAATCCTCCTCCCTCCCTCCCTCCCTCCTTCCCTCCCTCCTCCTGTTCCTTCTCTCCCTCCCTTCCTTCTTCTCTTTCTTCTTCCCTCCCTCTTCCTCTCCATTCATGTATGTCACAAATGGCCAGGGAAGTGTAGCTACCCACTCATGGCTTCTACTCCCTCTTTCCCCTCCATCCACACCCTGGAACTCATTTGCACAACCAATTTCAGGGGGAACAAAAGCATCAACAAGCTGCCAGTTGGGTATTTCTTCTACATGAGGGAAATTTTGTGGTAATTTTATTCTCTAAGTTGAAGGGGAAGCCCTCTTTTCATCTTGCCTAATGTGTCTGATGTCTTAAGTTTGAAAAGTGTGTCTTCTCAGTCCTTTGTGCTTGTGTTGCAGTTTGAAAACATTTTGTGGCTCAGTCTTTCTTCAGGAAAAAGCAGGTTATTTTTGCTGTCAGTACCAATCTATACCATAATACCTTGAGATATAGAGATCTCACCTCTTTCCTAACTTTGCTTATCACAGCAGAATGGACTGCAAGACACTAACTGTGTCATCGAGGGGAGACATGGAGCTTTCTTTCCTGGTGACCTTAACAGTCACAGGACTGGAGGCAGGAAAGCATTGTGAATAACCTTGAAGAGGCTCCTCACCTCTGACTGCTAGACTAGACTAGACTACCTGGACTGGAGTAATGAGCAGTGGCTTAGAGGATGTCTAGTTAGAAAAGAGAAATCCAATCAGAATGTAAGATTCATCCATCCCTTCTGGGAGGGACCACCCAGAGATTTTTTTCTTGAACAAATATAATGAAAAGAGAAAATGAGCATTATTCTATAGGCTTACTGAATTGCATGCTTGGAAGTCTAGCTCCGTGACCCCGAATGCTGGAGCTGAGACTCTGCAAATTTCTTGGAGAACACTGTGTTTTCTGAAAGCCAGCTCACCATGAAGACCCTAAAACATACTTGTCACTCAATTTCCTTTCCAACCATTTGTTATCCAAAAAAATCAATGTCCACTCTTGCAAGATCACCTCAAGTGGCTTTACCGGGATTGAAAGAGAAAGAATTAATGTACTTGGTTTGTGAGGGGCAAATGTGCCTAACTAGTCTTATTAAACAATTAAGTAAATGAAAGGTTAAAAAAAAAAAACCACATCGAAGTGAAAGGGATGTATGTTTTTATTTTGCTAAAAATTAAATGTATAAATATCTTCCTCTAAAAGGGGAGAAATACTTTGCCCAAATTAAGCATATACCACCTCTGATGCTTGCTGTGGAATGTAAGGTCCACTTGTATTGGGCAAACAAAACAATTCTGAGGGCCTCCATTTGATCATATTTGCTGGAGGACCCTGGCTGGTCCCGTCCTATCCTCGGCTGCTTTTCATTCAAAGCAGCAAAGTGCTGGCTGTGTAGAAGCTCGAAGAGAAGTGAAGGGAAACCACCTGAGAGTTAACAGATCTCAGAGGCCATGGAGTTGACTCCGCAGTGTTCTCTCCTCTGCCTTTCTTCTGCCTTCTCTGTTCCCACTGTGTGGAGGGACGCACACACATTTATGTCCCATCACACAGTGGATGGGACGTGCATGAAAAGCTTCATGGAATAAGTGGGTTAAAGAGGCCTCTACAGGGCTTTTCAGCAGCCAGGCAGGCTATTCCAACAGCAGACAACTTTCCCCCTTCCCGGAGCTGAAGACTGCAGAGAAAGGCAGATAATCTTCCATTCAGCCACAGAATACAATCACATAATTATTTAAACTCCAGCCCTTCCATTTTATGGCAGAATCAAGCCATTTCTAATTTGAGCAATGTTATCTTCTCCCAATCAGAGGGGTCAGTTTATGATACCTCAGAATCTAAATTAGGTGAAAATGAAAAATTTCTTTCTTTATTATTTTTTCCCATAATTTGAAGAATGTTATCTTTTCCCATACAAAGGGGTCAATTAGTGATACTATGATATCTAAATTAGGTGAAAATGAAAAATCTCTTTCTTTAATATTTCTGCCTTCTTAGCTTTTCCTAAAATACAAGTGGGCTTTGGAGGTGGAGGGCTGTTGGTGAAAGCAGCATAGAAACCTCTTGGACAGGGAGGTCCCAGAATTAGCTATCAATTGGCCTTGGGAACCCCGGGAAGGTACATATTGCAGGGACTTGAGGGCCCATGAACTTTTTATTGAGATGCATGGATTGCCCCATCCAGCTTCAACTAAATATTCCTCAGAGATATGCCTCTATGTCTATGTCTAATCTATATGGAGAGATATTTTTGACCTTCATTGTTACTTTTCATTGGATTTTACCAGAACCAGAGAACACGGCAGATGGGTATTTATTTCATTTCCCTGCTGGAGGAAGTCCAGACAACTTTCAGACTCCCCAGGAAAGCTCCAGTTTAATGCCGATTGCTAATGAACCCTCCCATGCACCTGGTTTTATGGCTGGTAAGAAATCATTTCTCTCAAGGGTCCAATTTCTGTAAACCTCCTCTACATGAGTATGAAGATGGTATATAGACAGAACTCAAGTTACTCCAAATATTTGGTCTAGAATTTGCTTTTGAAATCCAGTGGATATTAGAAATAAGAATTTGAAGTCCCCTGGGTACAAGAGGTTACTATTAAATCTGTGAATGTTTTAAAAGGATTTAATTCAAATCGAAATCCTTAATTTTAAGTTTATGTTGTAGACCTGACCCTGAAAGGCTAACTGAATTACTTGACAGTTTCCTTGACCTTTTGAAAAAAATAGTGTGTGTGTGTGTGTGTGTTTTAAAGAATCTTTTTTAAAAAAGTTTAATGATGAGAACATCTTCGCTTTAGTGTAGGGATTTATGAGAGTGATATTTTGGATTCACTGCTGAGATTTCCTCTCTGTTTGATGAAAAAGCGCTTCTTTCCCTGGTTAGGAAGAAAGGAGAAAAACTGCAGAAGAAAAGGAGAGGACGGAGCTGTCAGCCCTGCATACCCCAGAAGCCAGCCGCTCTCATTTTAAGAGGTATTTTTGTGGTCTTTGGTTCAAATTAATGCCTCATAGGTAGGGATTTACATTTGGTTCATTTTTAGTTAAATATCACTCTTGAGTTCACAATACAAAAAGTTTCCTGAGAAAAGCTTGTAAAACCCTTTGGGCAGTGCCATGCGAGGGAATCAGAAACACATGAGCTCAGAGTTCTCTGAAAATGCGGGATTGTGTGTTTGAGGGGACAATCTAGGGTTTTCCTGAGCCCCAGACTTGAGCTGCGGGGCTTCTGGCAGGAGTTTCAGAGGTGGGGTTGTGTTCTCGGCAGAGCTGGGGGCTCCTCTCACTTCTTAGAAAGAAAGGTCTGCTTAATATTTCTCTGTTGGGCGGAAAAGCATAGTGTGAATTTATTTTTCACACCACAAGTGGTCTTGGTGACTGCCACGAAAATTTTGGTTTAACCAATATGGAGCGCCATCTTGCCAGTGGTGAACGGTGTTCCGAGCCCCTCGGTGATCAGGGGACCTCGCTGTTGACACAGTGAAAGACAAAACTTGCGCCCTGGACCTCGTCTCCTGTTTTCTCACATGAGGAATGAGCAATGCCTCACCACAAACGCAGATCTGGATACAAAGATGGGCGGGATAACGCTTCAGGCACAAGGAGGCTGTTTTCAATTTGTTTTACCATCAAATCTATAAACAAGCGCGGCGAAAGCAAATACTGTTTTGGGCAGAACTGTAGGGAGCAAGCATACAATATTGTTTTCTTCCCTCTTAATTTTTCAGGAAGGTGTTCATGAAGCCTGTGGTTCCTCTAACTATTGAGGAGTGAAAGACTCCAGGATAGAGAAGCCAGAGCTTCTCTTTTAGGGTTACTTCTGTGAAAGACACAGGGCACAGCCTGTGGTCCACCCATTCAGTCCTATGGACATCCCCGCTGTACTCTAGTTACCTGCTTCGCGTTTTATTTCTTCTTGCATTAGGAATCCTATCTGAGCTTTTCGCAGGGCAGGGTTTCTTTCGGCCTGACAGAGGCTAGATTCAAATCTTAGAAAATAAAAAAGGTCCATACCAGTTTTAAATCCTTGATACAGAATGCCTAAAATAGTGCTCTACAGTGTCCACTGAGAGACTCTTAGTCAAAAATCTTGACATTCACTTCCACGGAAGCAGAAAAACATTTCCCAGAATCAAATGACATTTAAATTTGTAAACAAGCTGGCAAAATGATTCATTGAATTCTGAGTGTGTTTTTAACTGGCATGCTTCATCCGCAGGATAACAACGCTTGTGTAATTTGGCACGCTAGAAGAATTGAGGCGCTCCATAGAAGATATTTTCCAGATAATGAAAAGATACTCAAGGACCAACACTTTGGTCTCTTAACTAGTTTTGAAGAATGTTTCCTGAGTGTGTGTGCTGCTTCCTTCCATCTTCAGCAGACAGAGGACAACTGGAGGCCAAGGTGCCTTCCAGACTGGTGCTCGTGAACGCTGTCCTTGGCCTGCATGTGGTCCCTTTCCTGCATGCCCAAAAGCTTCTCTTGGGTGTGAGTCTATGCTCTTGTCTTAGGATGTCATCATTCTTATGGGAGTGGGATCCCCAACTTATAACCTCATCCAACCTTAATTACTTCCTAAACGGCCCTATCTCTAACAGAGCCACGTAGGGGATTAGGGGCTCAACATAAGTACTTGGCAGGCACAACTGCTTGAGAAAGTCCAGGATCCCAGCTGGATGCACTGTTGCCTATCTGTACATCGGGTACCTGGGAGCTGAGGCAGGAGAATGGCAAGTTCACAAGTTCGAGGCCAACCTAGGCCAATTAGTGAGACCCTGTCTGAAAATAAAAATAAAATGAAAAACAAAAAGGACTGACCATGCAGTTCAGCAGTAGAGCCCTTGCTAACAGGCATGAGGCCCTGGGTTTGATCCCCAGCAGTGAAAAAAATAAAAGGTCTGGGATCCCAAAGAGAATTTTTCTCCCAGCCTTTCTCCAGCTCAGCTCAGAAAGTGCCGGGGCCAATGGGATCACGGTGCAAGCACAGTTTGAATGTCCACGCTTGGTGGAGATGAAAGCAGCCTTGCCTGTGACGGCTTGTGTGTCTGAACAAATAAGTTTGTCTTGTTACTTGCTTGAGGCTGGGACACAGTACGCGACACCCACGACTCTAAAGAAGACAAGTTTATTTTGGCTCAGTCTGTTGAGGTTTTAGTCCATAGTCGGCTGGCTCCACAGAAGGGCAGCATAGCAGAGGGGCCTGGCAGAGGAGAACTGCTCATGCCATGGTGGACAGGAAGGAGAAGGGAGAGAGAGCGACATCAGTGGAGGGGGTGAGAGGGCTATCAACAGAGGAGGGAGGAAGATACACCTTTCCAGGCCTCACCCCCAGCCTGTTCCTATCCGGCTTCACCTCCCAACATCACGTTCAGCTATAAACTCATCAGGGGACTGATCCACTGATTAATATCTCACCCCTGTGATTCAGTCACCTCCGCAAAGCTCCACCTCTGAGTGCATGAAGCTTTGGCGTAGACATGTAGATATAAACCATAACAAGGTGGAACCCCGGGACCTTCTGTAGCCTGGGCCTGGTGTGAGTAGAGCCATTCATGTGGGATTCCTCTTTGACTCCAAACCAGTCCAGGCCCTTCATCTGATCCTCTTTGCAGAAACTGAGTGTGATTAAGGTAGAGAAGATTTTATGTGTTTACACTACCTCATAATCAAACAAGACGCTACTATATCTTCGGCTGGAGGGAATGGGAAGCGCATCTTCAGGGCCGAATATCTAGTTGCTGTAGCTGCGTAGAATGCTGTCACTAAAATAGCTGAAATAAAGATGCCAGTACTGACTTGGACTCTGGTAGTGGCGCAGGGGCTACTAAGGTGTGCTGAACTTGTCACCTAGACCGGCAGCAGACTGTGGCTGTTTCCTCCTGCCTTTGCTGTGCTACCCCATTCTGCGCAAAATAGCTCCCACGAAGCTCAATGATAGTTAATATTTTGTGAGGACGAAAGCAGGTGGATTTAAGTATTGAACAGTTCTTTTTTCACTCAGGTTTTTTTTATTCTTTGAATTTATCGGTACAATTTAGATTAACATTATGATCACATTCATCTTAGGGAATTTGTACCTGTACATGATGTATCTTGATTCTTTTTTTTTTCCCATTCACCTTCCCTTCCTTCCACCCCACTTCCCCTCCCTATTTACAGAAACTTTGTTTCCATTATTTTCTTCTTTTCCCATTTTTTTCTTTCCCTTCTTTCCTCCCCCCCGCCCTCCTTAGTTCCCCTTCCCCTCTGAACATTTTCTTCCTATTTCACAGTATCTATTATACATTTTAGTCCTCATTTACACTTTGTTGCTTAAAAAACGTAATATTTGTACTAGACTGCAAAATTTTCTAGAAGGCTGATCTAGATATTTTCTAACAATTGGGAAGTTAATAAAAATTATTTTTGTACAATAAGTCTTGAAGTCTATATAATTTAACTATAGTTTACAGCAGCTATTTAGGTTGACCAGACATAATAGTTAATTTAAGCTTATCTACGTGTCAGTTCCTCATATTGCTGGTCATTGTAGGTGAATCTGTGGCCCACACTGGTGGGTGCAGTAGACACTGGGTGGTACCAGATGGTGTAGACTGCCCCAATATTCCTAACCACCACTCCTGGAAAGCCCTGGGTTCAAACTTCTGTGCCTGTTTATGTTTTCATTTAAAAATCTCTGTAGCCTTTGTACAAAAGAAGTCCCATGTTTTTCAAAGACTTTTTGACAGAAATTATATAGAATACTGGGATAGAGGGAATCTAACATTGTAAAAGTGGGTGGAAGGATATATGTACCTTTTTGAGGTGGTAGTTTTCCTTCTAGACCATCACATAATTTTCTTGCCAGATTCAGTGAACATCCCTTTCCTCTATAAATCCCACTGACAGACCAACTTCACCCCAATAATAGTGAATGTCTCCTTATCCACTTACTCTTAGCAGTTCAGCCAGTTCCTCCTACCAAGAGTGAGTTGTTATTTGTTTTCCTCCAGACCCAGTAAAGCTAACTGCACTTGGTTTGTGCCTAAACAATGTAAGTCAGTAGGAGATATGATGGTATAGGACAGGAGAGAAGGAGAGTATTGCTGCTGTGAAACCCAACTTGGATCCTTCCCAGTGACTCCATAACCAGTCATCTGTAAGAATATTTGCTGCCTGCTAATTGCATGCAACTCAGCTGAAGAAGCACAGCCAAGCTCAGGACCCTGCAGCCCTTTGCCTTCCCAGCTATCTGTGACCTCACCTCACTTTAGAAATGTGGAGATCACAGGTGATGTGTTAGGGGGAGTGTGAAGTGTGAAAGATGACACTGAATTCCAACCAGAGAACCCATACTCAGAGAAGGAGTCTCGATCCTACATTCACTGAGTGGATACATGAATATGCATTTGCATGTTTGTAGTTAAAATGTTTAGAACAGGCATGTGTCATTTTCATCTTACTCTGCTTTAATCAGTTTTTTCAAACAACTCATCAAGCACAGGTGCCAATCATCCTAGGTAGGGGGTGCTTCTTCCATGGGAAATGTGTCTGTGTTTAATGAGAAGAGACAATTTGGGTGTTAGAAGACAGGAAGAAAATTCAAAACCATATTGCTAGTCTGGAATTATTGGCTAATGTTTAATAAGGTCACAAAAACTGGAATAATTTAGAGCACGACAAACTGGCTTCTAATCTCTGCAAGTCTGTATCTACCAAGGAAGTTGGCAAAGATGTTAGGAACAGAGAGATTCAAAAGTGCATGGGAGTTTAGGAAACAGGGAGAAAGATCCTGTTGGCTGCAGGTCAGATTATTCTGCAGGAAATGGGAGCTCATTAAATACACTCCTCATGAGTCTACCAAAGGGCTAATTTCAGGTCAACTTAAGGGAGCCTGATCGCCCAGGAAGGCTGTTTGAAAATGCCAGCTTTCTCAGGAGATGTTAGGCCTCTACAGGTCATCCAGCCAAGAATTTTTAGCCTATTTTCTTCCATGAGTCTCTTGAGGCAGACAGTCTTCCAAATAATGTTCTTAAATTCATGCAATAAATAAGTCACATTTTCAAAACTTGTTAAAATAATGAAAAAGCAGAACTATAGTAATACATGTTTTTCATGGTGAGTATATGGAGTAAGAGGATTTAGGAATAGGTCCGTCTGATGAGTACAATGAATCTTTAGTGATATATGATATAAAAATGTGAGTAATTTCAGTGATGACAAAGTATTAGGTGCTATTACTATGGTGGTTTGTTGCATGGAAGGAAATGCAAAAGAAGATGTAATTTTATTTTATTCTTGTGAAATTGTATGGATTTCCTGAATTTCATCCATTGAATAGAATACATTAGGGCTTATGTGCTTCTTTGAAGTATCATGAAAACTTTTGAATGACAATGACTAATTAGAGGCATTCAGAAGATTCAATAAAGTAGAGAGAATCATGGCTTCTGTTTTTCCTCCCTAGTTTTCAGAAGAGGAGAGTGTTTATGAACAGCTTTCTTGTTCTGAAGTACACATTTCTGAAGTGTGGAAATTTTTACAATGATCATTTATTGATGTTATAAGAAGAAAAATAATGTGAAAAGTACTTTTTGAAAAATATGGTTTTGAGAGAGAGAGAGAGAGAGAGAGAGAGAGAACAACATGGCCAAACTGCCTTTGCCTCAATAGGGAAATGGTTAACTAGATTATAATGGTTCCTACCTATAGAATACTAGATGTTTGATAAGATTCTATTTTTGTGGGCTTAAAATATCCCTTAATGATGCATACATATTCATTGAGTGCTACACTTGAGACTTTTCTACTTCATTGTATGTAGGTTATACCTTGATTACAAAAAGTTAAAAACAAGCAAACAACCAAACTTTGATTAAAAAAATTCAGGACAGCAATCAGAATGGCAGCAGTTCTAGGATTTGATGTGAAATGAGGGAAAAATTAGGGAAATTTGATGAGGAGAGAAGACTTAGAGCTTACACAATAGCTTATGGACACAGTTTAAAGACTGTCACACAAAATAGGTTGAAAAATATTGATGACTCGGGTAAATATACTTCAACACAAGGTGACAGTTTACACTAAGTTGGTTTCCTACCAAAGTATCTGGGACAGGTAAACCAGTAAATACACTTTTAGCCTCCATCTCCAGCTCCTGGCCCAGTTTCTAAAACCTTTGATCAGAGTGGTAGAAACATGTTTTGCTGTAATATTTGGTCTTGGTTTTCAGTTCTTAACTCAAGATCTTCCAAGACATTTGGAATCTGAAGATTATTGAGTCTTTTTGCATGCTAGTGAGATGGCTGGTGTGTGAAGGAAGACCTCGAGGTACACTCTTTCCCCCAAAATGAGACTTAGCCAGAAAAAAAAATGAGCCTCGGAAGCTATAGATCAAAAACACCAGCCCCAACAGCCATTTCTGCCTTGGCTGCTGTCTCTGTTCTGCTCAGTGGCTGTTCTGTAAGGCAGGTGAGCCAAGGACAGGCTGACTGGGACTGGCATTTTTGATCTCTAGTATTCAAGGCTGATTATTTTCCAGTGAAGTCTTATTTGGGGGGAAGCAAGGCAGCTCCAAGAGGGGACTGGTTGTCATAGGAGCCACCTGTGTGATTAGAGAGCTGGCCCTGGACCTTTGACCGTTCAATCACCAAGAGCCACTAATTCAGTCAGTATTTCCTACATAATGAAACCTCCATAAAACTCCAAAGAGTGGGATTGGAGAGTGCCCGGTGGGTGAACATGTCCAGGTGCATTTGGAGAGGCTACCGGCTCTGTGCTCCTGTCCCCTACCTCACCTCACCTCGTGTGTCCTGTGTATCTTTTCCTGACTGTTCTCATGTGGGAGCTTCTGTATTAAACTGGCAAATGCAAAGTAAGTCTTTGCCTGAGGGCTGTGAGCTGTTTCTGGCAGATTATCAACCTGAGGGGGAGTCTAGGGACCCCTGACTTAGAGCCAGGGGGAGCGAGCTCCCTCTGGGTGGGGTCAGACTTGCACTGAGTCATCGGGCGGCAAGATGGTGCTCAGAGAGTTAGAGCCTTGGGTGTTGCTGTGGAAATCCCTGAGACATTTGGTGTCAGAAGTGTGAGTTGACCTTCGTCATACAGTACCAGCCGAGTGTTCGGGGAGAGAGGAGGCTGAGATGCACAGCTGTCTCTAATTGTAGCAGTCTCTGGTTCTTTGGTGATTCGAGTACACTGAAGATTATTAAGGTTATGGACACCTTGTTTCTTGAGAAGCCCCAGTGTAATCTATGTGAGTCTTGGATTGACATTTGTGAAAGAATAGCACAGTTACACACCTCTGATTCTTAATCTCCTGAAGAAAGCAACAGTACTTGTCTACATATTATAAACCTTGCAGTCAGCAATTTTTAAGCAACTATGAATCCAAGTGTGAATATGAAATTAATCTTTAAAATCTCAGAAAATTCAGTCATTCCTGTGCATTCAAGAAATTACCAAACGTTTATACATATTCTTTAATAATTAATAAAAATCTAGTGCTATAATCAGCATAATATAAAATGAATTTTAATTCAATGCTAAAAAATTATTTGAATTTTGGTATCAGCAATGAACTTTCAAAATTTTAGGCTAGATATGCATAAAGTGGACATCCAATTATGAGAATTATTGGACATCCAATTATTAGAATTTATGATAGTGTAGCTAGCTTGATGTGCATGAGATTTGGGATAAGTGTATATAGGCAAATATTCAGTCAAACATTGAATTAATTTATCTCAATGGGTTGAACAACTGGTTCAAATTTTTGCATGACTTGATTATAGGTCTGGGCATAATCATGATTTATTTGGATTAGACATTGATGGACAATACTGTAAAAAATTTGTTTTATTTGCTTGTCCTCTCAGCAGCTTAAAAAATAGCTTAGTATTGTTGCAATAGCAGTGCTTGGACTGCATCAAGTGCAGGCCAGAGAGTGAGGTCACCATGCCGTGATCCCAAATGTATCTGATGGGAAACCACCAGGAACACCCAGAAGATGAGATTGCTGATGTGGTCCTGATCTAACTGAGCAACTCACAAAGTCGCAGGCCAGCTTCTGACTATGGAAGAAACATCTGATCAGACTGTCATGCTCTCTGTTTAATGGAGTGTTTCGAGGACTTTGACACAAACCATTACCCACTATTTACTTATTCAAAGCAGAAACCTACTGGAAAATTGAGTGAAATTATCCATACTTTAACAGTTTTGAGCAGATTGCATTATGACAGAACTTTAAAACACATCCTTCTGAACACAGAGGTATTAAAGACCAGTGAGTTCTGCTATAATATTTTAATTGTCTTGTTTTACAAGGTTGTTTCTATCTGCAGAATATAAAGTACTGTGGCACAACTGTGGGATAATTTAATACCGACCGCTGGGTCTGCGACTGCCTGGTAGCTATGCTGTTGGAAGGATGCTGATAGCCCAGAAAGTAGGTTGATTTTCACACTTTTCATTTCTTGACAGTTCTATTTTATTTCCAAATTTCTCATACTTGCTCTTAATTTGTGTTTCTTCCACAGAGTTACACAGTAAACTGAACATGAACTTTTCCATGTTTTAGGCTAATTGAAAGAAACCTTTTCAAATAGGATACAACAGGACTCTGAAGCCCAATGAATTGTTCCAGGACTATTTTATTTTTTAATCAGTTGTTAACATTAGATGGGAATGTGCTTCGCCTGTGGCTGTTGGTGCCATTGAAAATGAACCGGAGCTATGGTTAAAATTGGTTTTCATGCCCTGCAAAGTTATTATAAACAACTGAAATGGGAGAAACTGTCAACAAATATTAATGTGACATAGTATGAGGAAATACATAAAATTAAATAAATGCATTCAAAACCTCTTTTAGCTAAGAGAACTGAACTGGTTTATAGATAAATGTTTTAGGTGTATTGTCCTTTAATTAACGAATATAACAACAGTTACTCCATTTCTTACTGAGTAGTACAGTTTAGCTTAACCATCAGCTTGCTTGGCTGGAGAGACACCCAGGTTGGTAGAACACACTTCTGGGTGTGGATGGGAGGGTCCTGTAGCTGGACGGTGTGGGGACCTTCTGGACTGTGAGTCTCTGGTCAGCTCCTCTCAGGACCTCTCCTCCTGTGCTCTGTCTCCCGGCTGCCAAGAAGGGAGCAGATGTGCTCTGCTTCATCCTTCACCGTGAAGTTTCTGTCTGGAGCCAACGAATCATGGACTGAAACCCAGAAATTGTGAGTCAAAGCCCTCCTCCTCAAAGCTATGAGTACTGAGTACTTTGACCCACCAAAGAGAACGTTGATCAATATACTAGGCATTTAAAATGAGATGAAGACTTTTATTTGCTTAAAAGTATTTCCAAATAGGAATTTAAAAAAAATAAAAAGTATTAAAAAAAGAACCAATCTCATAATGGAGAACTGCCTTTGATCTTGAAATTTATTCATAAATTCCATGATGTTTGTCCCTAGTTTCCTTGTGGGTTGAAGGTCTGGCACACATTGTATGACACAACTAGTTGTTTTCATTACGCAGTGAAGTGACATCACAGTGGATCCTGTGGTTAATCGGATCGGTTAAATACTCAACTTGAGCAAAAATCCACTGAGAAGCTCTCCAACTATCGGCACCAAAATTGGTAGCACTGTAAGGCTTAGGTACCGGTTTAATTCAAAGACTCCTCTGTGCCTGCCAGGTCCTCTCTTTGTTATTGAATATTAGAACATTAAAAACATCAAAGTAACTTTACAGGAAGTTAATGATGTGAAATTTTATCGACTGCCTGTATATTCATTGGAGGAGTCTACTTTCACCCTAAAGATGTTATGAAGCGACCATTTCTAAATACATGATGCACAATGTTCTGAAAGCGATTGCTTTCTGGAAATTGCAGCTCAAAGGGCAGTAAGTCTGAAGGGCCCTTAGGTCTTATTTGAGCCATATAATCTGGTTCTACAATTACAGTCAGAAGGAAATCCTTCAGACAATGGTGCTTAATGAGCCTCCGACTGGTCATTAAAGCCCCATTGTGATCCCACCATCAATCCAGTGCATTAGAATCATACTGTCTCCTAGTCTGTATATTTTAGAAGACTGAATGTGAGCAAATGGGAAAAAACTAATAGAATTGGCAACAAGGTAAGCTTTTCATATGAAACAACTCGATAGGTATTTAGTGGACATGGCTTTTTATCAAATGATGTTGAAATAAACTATATTTTCTTTTGGGGCAAATTACTGGCCTTCGATTAGGAACTGCATGAATGGTGCACTGCCTGGTAATGCTAGGGCACTGATGAAGGCAGGCAGACAACCACAGATACAGCAGCCAAACAAAACAGGAAGAAGAAGAGCGAGAGGTAGAGTTTTAAAGCAGTGGCTGTAGCTGAGAGTGTGGTGGGTAAATACACACCTGTCACCCTCATCCTATTGTGCACTCCTATCTTAACCAGAAGCTGGGAAAGCGCCCTCTCATTTAAGATTGGCAGGCAGATGCCACCTGGCTTTTGGCTCTTGATCGGTGCTGAAATGATAATGTGGGAACCATCGTTTTAGTTCGGAAATGATATTTATCTTATTTTCTGATCACGGAAGCAAAATTTTGCTGAGCAGTCAAGAAATTGAACATGGAGGAAGGCAAAAAGAAAGTTAAATGCAGCCATAACCCTATCACCGAGGGTTTCCTCCTGCTGTCATTCCTGCCTATGACTTTATATGCCATAATCTTTGTAAGAATGCATTTTGATTTTAAGCTACTAAGAAAAGTGTTTCTTCTCTAGTACAGTAACAAGGCAGGGAGGGGACTTCAGCCTAAGAGCTGACATCGTTGCTTCAGTGTTCCGACCAAGGTGACCAGCATGGGGCAAATCCTCCAGAAACTCCCGAGCTGAGTCCTGAGGTGTGGCTGGGTTTTATACTGAGAACGCACACGCAGCACAGCAGGTGTGTGCAGGTCCAGGTCACAGCACCTGCCCAGGAGAAGCAGAACAGGCTGCTCACCTCTCTTCCCTTGAGTGCTTATCTTTAGTTGGAGGGCTTGGGGCTCGAATTCTCTGGTGAGCATCTCTGGAGGGCCTCAGAAGGGCAGGCATGTCAAGGCAGGAGGCCACTGGTGCCACGGGAGGGGGCTTCCTGGGACGGGCCTGTCTCCTCAGAGTCCCTTGCATCAGGGAGGAATACCCCTCCAGGAAGGCATCCAGATGACCCACCACTTCCTAAATCCCCAAGAAACCAGTCTCTGCCTAAGTGAAAAGGTGGAGGTCACCTTGCCTTCTCACCCATGGAGTGTGAGAAGAATGCACTTTCTCCAAGTAACCTGGCTTCTTTAAACTGAGAGAGAAAGAACAAGGGGAAGTTGGTAGAAGACCGATTGTATCTGTCACCCCTCTCCATGCCAGGGCCGCGATGGGCCTCGGCACCTTGTCACGGTGCTGACTTTGTTACTGTTCCCAACCATGAGGCTCAGGTTTCAGTTACCTGGTTGATCTCTCAAGAACAGATTCTGGAGATCTGCTGAAACATGAAACCACGGAAACATCTCACCTGAGTTTTTCATGCTCCACATTTTACACTGTGCTGTTTGCTGTTTTAAAAAATGAAAGAAAAAGAGTGAGTAATTAAAAAGAGCCTCCTGTTTCTGAAAAGATTTAATATATTTTACAAATCAATGTGCACCAAATGCTATATCAAAAAATGGTAGAAGTGAAAGGATTGAAAACCAAAGTACTGCCAGGCATAAAAGTAATAAAGTCAGAATGCAAAATGATTCCATAGACTCACATACATTGGCTTGGAGTAACACAAGTTTTGCTAGTCTAAATTTCTTTAAAAATCAATGAATTGATGGTCCTATCAGTTGTGAGTTACACAGTACATATATGTAAATAATTAATAGCTTGGTAGATCTGTAAACTCTTTCCCATGAACTCTCGCTGAGATTTCACTGTGTCTAACAAACTCCATCCCTGGTAGCAGTCATAGAATGACTGTGATTATAAAGCTTCCCTTAAGACATCTACTATTAAAATGACCATAGCCTCAAAATAGCAACCCTACTGAAAGAGAAAGAATGCCACTGTTGTGGTTGTGATCCAGAATGTTCCCCAAAAGGCTCATTGTGTCGAGGCTGACCGGCTTTTTGGAAAATGATTAGCTCAGGAGAGCTCTAACTTCACCAAGTGGATTCATCCATTAATGAGTTCATTAGCTGAACGGCTGTGGGGAGGTGGAACCCAGCTGGAGGAAGTGGGTCACTGAGGGCGTGACTCGAAAAGTATATCTTGTCCTCTGTCCTTTTCTCTCCCTCTCTCTCTCTCTCTCTCTCTCTCTCTCTCTCTCTCTCCCCTTCTCTCCCACTCTCTCCCTCTCTACCTTTCTACACCCTTCCTTCACCATGGCCTTTCCACCATGTTGTTTCTGCTTTGGGGCCAGCCTACCACAGACTGAAGCATCTGAGATTGAAAGCTGGCACAAACCTTCTGTCCTCTCAGCTGTGTGTCAGGCATGTTGTCCTGACAACTATGAGGTGTGTAACCCCATCACCAACACAACAGGTTGCTCTGCAAACCGCGACTGGGGGCCTCTCTGGCAGGCTGCTCGGGACATCCCGGAGGGCAAGTGGCCATGGTCTCTTCTTCCTCCTGTTCCCCATAGCACAGATGAGCTCTTCCAAGTGCCTGGCTGTGAAGGGACAAATGCAGCTTGCCACCCTTGCCAGGCTCCTTCCTTCACTGCACTTCCCTGCTCTGTCACCTCACTCAGCTTCCGCTGCCTGTCACAGAGAGCAGAGCAGGGGCTGCCTGTTAGCACTCAGCAGCCACCACCCCTCCCTGAGAGTCCACCTGGGCCACTCTAACACCTCCATCCCTGCTGCTGCCCACCGGCTGCCCTGGGCTCTGCTCTCTTACATCCCAAGGCGCTCACACATACACAAGCCCGGGCAGCCCTGTTAGCCTCTGTCTGAGCCTGGACTCCAAGTCTTTAACTCAGACCAGAGAGTTTGCTCTATGTGGCCTTGGGCGGAAAACTTGCCTCTCTGGCCTCAGTTTCCTCTGCTGTAAAGAAGCCGAAGAGGA
>NW_004624793.1:5411912-5473517 GCF_000247695.1 Heterocephalus glaber
AGAGGTCTTTTGCTTCCTTTGTTAGGTTGATTCCTAGATATTTCATTTTTTTAGATGCTATTGTAAAAGGAATTATTTCCTGAGCTTCTCTCTCAATGGGTCTGCTATTGAAGTTTACTTTAAAATGTCAAAAATTTTGAATTTCATCCATTCTGTTTAAAAGTTTCCCCCTTCTTCAGCAAAGGCCAGAAAAATATTATACTCTTTTATCTTTTTGTTTATATATGATATACATGTAACTCTTCAATCATCTATAATTAATTTTGTTGCATGATAGGAAATAAGCTCAATATATTTTGTTTCCAAATAGATTGTCTCCCCAATTCTATTGATTTTGAAGCTTCCTCTATTTTATTTGAGATGGCCTTTTGATTATATGTCTATTTTTAAACTTTTTTCAAAAATGAAAGGCTGCCCCATGTTCAATTTTTTTCTTTTAAATAGTATGTAGTGATTTCAGCCACTGAACAACCATGATGTCTTCAGAGTGACTGTGAGTCAGTGTCATTGTTCTGGGTATAGAGGGGCAGAGCAAAACTCTCAGTCAGAGAATTGTTTTTCCGGGACCACGTTCCAGCTCAGCTACTCAATACTTTAAAATAGAGGCAATTTGCCCAACTTTTTGTGATGGCCTTTTGAATTAGGACGGGAATACCTTAGAGAAAATGAGGTGAGGAGACATATTCATCAGCTCTGATTTCACAGGCACGGGAAGGACATGATCTAATCCAGACTACAAAATTGTTCTTTCATAAAATAAGTTGACAAAAGAGAGAAAAAGGAGTATGAATTTTCAAGGATTTATTTTCACTGAATCCATAAAAGAAAGAGCCCCCAAATGAAAGGGATTCTTGGATCAAAAAAGGAATTCAATTATTTCTTCAAACTCTAATGACAGTACTTTTCTGCAATTTTGAAGATACTTTGGGTGAAGGTTCCTTTTCGCTTTACTATCACAGTGTGCACAGGTGACAGGAGCAGTCCAGGAAAGAAACAGGCTTGGTTTCATTTCATTCTGCTCACTTGGTATTTTCAGGGTCATCATTTCTAAGGTTGTAAAATTCCTCTGCCAGCATCATTGCATATTCAGGTTGCACCAGCCCCCAATTGTGCACTTGCATTTACTTTTCTTTTAACATATCCTCAGACATTAAAATATCTGCATAGACTTTCTCTCGCACCTCATAACCATGGCCTCCTACTGAGACCAAACTGATGAGCATTCCTCAAAGAAACCATTGTAAAAGCCCACACAAAATTAGTGTGTATGGATATTAAAGAGAAGATTTCATGCTAAGCATCATCAGAACTCTATCTTAATAGAATTTACCCCTACAATAGGGTGATACAGTGACATTATATCACACAAGGACACTTGCTGTATATTATTGAGAAAGAGCTAACATTCCTAGTGCTGAAAACATACAACACACAAAATTAGTGCATATGAATATTAAAGAGATTTTATAGTAAGTATCATTAGTGCTTTATCATAATATAATTTACAATTACAATAGTGATACTACATGACTCTATCTCACAAGGTAATGTCCACATTATTAAAATTCTCAGTTACAACTTACAGCAAAAAATTCATTTGTATAAATTGTTTTGTGAAAAAAGTGTTAACAGTAGCCAGACTTCTATCATTGGTGACTTATTTCCTACCTCCTGCCTGTGAAGTTTCAGGACAAAAAGTGGAGAAACAGTGAAATTTCAAACTTTTCAGACTAATTGTAAGTTATATTATGCTGTCAATGTGTCCAAATATTTTTTTTGCATTACAGTTTTTGTTAGCTTATCATTTTTAAAGAAGCCTCGAGCACAGAGCACTTATAACCACTGTCATGCATAAATCTGTCAGTGACTTTAAAAGTGCCATAGCGTTTCCAGGAGAAAAGCATTACTCTCGCTGGGTAGAGCAATGAAAGTAGAGCAGGCTGATGTAGTGCAAGTTTCCAAAGCTGCACAGTCATGGCCCTGATGCTAAAAGCCCTGAATTTACATTTTCAGAAAAAAAAATTATAGAATTGAATATCTTTGAACCAGCAAGACTGTTCATTACAGGAAGTTATTATTTTGATCAGGCTGTTGGTTTCTGAAATCCCTTGGCAACAATACAAAAATAGCTTTCCCTTGTTACTAAAGAACAATCTGGAAAAACAAATTAGAAATGTGTTAAGAATAAAATAAACAGACTTTTTTATTTTTTAAACTCGGGGCCCTCTGAATTTCGCAGACTTCTGGAATCTGGGGTGCTCCACCCAACTGCTACTCATTTTATTACCCTGTTATAGGTTTGGCATGCAAGAAATAATTTTCCAACTGTTGAAACAATGTAGATTCACATTTTTCCAGAAGGGGAAAAAATCCTCTATCTTACATATTAAATTCCAAATAGAGAAACAGTGTCTGTATCACTCTTCCTTTTTTATGGTGGAATTTGAGAACTGAGAGAAAAATTACATATATGAAAATGGTCTATCTCAGCGTGGTTGCACCTTACATCTGGAGAAAGGATTTTTAAATCAGGGTAGAAAAGTCAGTTCGCAGAGCTGAACCGCCATGTGTGAAATCCGACTTGTAGCAGTCACTGCAGCCCAGTCACCTGGGATTTGTTGAAATAACTCCTGTCTAGTTCTCACTGCTGCGTATTATACACCATTGCTGGTTGCTGAAGAGAGTTTGCTAGAGCTTTGGCTGAGAAATCATTTTCTGAGGACCTGTGAATCTAATATTTGCTTCTAGGGGCTTAGAAATTAGTATCAATGTGATTGCCATTATTGCCAACACACCTGTTGGGGGTGGGGGAAGATTGGTGCTTTGCTTTATAAAAAGTATGAGATTGCAGTGTTTCATAGGTACATGTGTAATATTTCATACCAAAAAGTCTTCCGTGTGAAGTGATTGTTCCATGCCTTCTCCATACTTCCTGAAACGGGAAGGGACAAATCCAGAGCTGTTCATGACTTGTATGGCCTGTGCTTCCCAACTGGAATTCAGTCATTGTGCTGGTGACCTGGTGGCCTTGATCCTCTGGAGCTGGGTGCGAGATGCTGGAGTGAAGTGGAGAATGTGGGAGGCAGAGACGCCACACCGCGAGGTGGGCGCAGCCTACCTGGTGATCTGGTAGCAGCCGGATGTGCAGAGCACATGGGTGTTCGGAGGCAGTCAGTGCCAGGGAGGACAGAGGCTGTGAGTTTTGGACAGTTCTTATCTCCTCTGCTCAGACACAAACTTGTCGCGTTCCTTTTATTATAGCTGCGTGTTCACATCCAAGAATGACATTTTCGATGGAATGTCCATCCAGAAAATTGTGTTTTTCTACCCTGACCTGCGTTTCCCTGATGTGTGCGTTCCTGTGGGTCCTTGTGTCACTCTCTGTAGCTGGCCCCCATTCTCCCAGCCTTGGCTGCACTTCCCCTCGGTTTCCGTCTGCTCCGGATTTCCACATCCCTGATTGTCCTGTCCCCGCACTGGGCTTCCTTCTGGTCCCCTCATGGGGATCCTGGCTCCTGGGCCCCACAGGAACAGCTTTGCTGGCACCTCGGCAGAAGCCTCCCAGCTGGCTGGGGATAAGGCTGCATGGCCAGGGTGTGGGACGCATGTGGCACATGGCAGAGTAGTCAAGCAGCAGATGAGGGAAGGAAGGTGTGCTGAAATCTGTGATTGTGCGTCCAGAGGGGCCATAAGCAAGTACCTCAGGGTGACCCAGGCTGTGGCTGCCAGGCAGGGAAGGGGTCCCTAGCACAGAGGACCCAGTGGGCCTGAGGTTAAGTGATTGCACAGCTAGTGAAGTAGATGGCAGTGTGCGGGCATGCATGCGTGTGGAAGAGACTACAGTGTTGGTTCCTTTCTTCTACAGGCATTTTTTCCTCACTTGGAAAGATTTTTACAATGCAGAATGTATTAAAGGGTAGTGTAACAACTGTCTTAGCTAGTTTTCCAGTTGATGAGACAAAATACCCAACACCCAAAGTTAAAGGAGGGAAGGTTTATTTGGCTCACAGTTTGTAAAGGGTTCAGTCCACAGTTGGCTGGCTCCAGAAACAGTTCATGGCAAAGCTGGGCAGGCAGAAGGCAGCCAGCAGTGAAGTAGCAACCTGCAAGCAACAAGACATGAATGACCACAGCTCTTTCTGTCCCTTATATTTCACCCTGAGGGCAGGCAGCACTGACTCCCTTAACCCTAGCATCACATGTGCATCAGTCCCAGCAGCACATCCTTCATCCCAGCAGCACAAACCCTAGATCCAGCCACCTCCAAAAGGCCCACCTATGATACCATGAGGCTTTGGGGGAAATCTAGACCTAAGCCACAACAACAACAAAACAGCCTTGGTAAACTGGCTGCCCACACCCAGAAGACAGCATCTAGGCCTTATCTCTCACCATGTACTAAACTAAAAACAAAATGGACCAAAGAACTAAAGTTTAAAACAGAAACACTTAACCTGGTGGAAGATAAAATAGATTAAATTTTTGAAGTCATAAGTGTAGGCAAGGACTTTCTGAACAGAATTTCTGTTGGAAGGAAATAGTGCCAAGAGTCAACAAATGGGACCATGTTAAAATAAAAGGCTTCTGGTCAGGCAAAGAAATAACCAACAGAGTGAAAAGATGATCTACAGAATGGAAAAAAATTTGCAAGCTATTCCTCATACAGAGGACTAATATCTAGAATATATAAAGAACTCAAAAAAGCAGACATCCCAAAAATAAAAGACCAATAAAAGACCCAATCAAAAATATGGGCAAGTGAAAAAAAATAGAAACTTTCCTGAAGAAATACAAACAGCCAATAAAACATGAAGAAATGCTCACCATCAGTGTCCATTACAGAAATGCAAAGTAAAACAACACTGAGATTCCATCTTACACCAGAAAAAATGGTCACCATCAAGAAATCAAATAATAACAAATGTTAGTGAGGCTTCAGGAAAAAGGAACCTTTCTCCATGGTTAGCGGAAATGTAAGCTAGTACAACCATAATGGAAATCAGTAGTATGGAGATTTCTCAACAAACTAAAACTAGAAATTCCATTTGACCCTGCTATTTCCTTTCTTTGTGTCTTCCCCAAAGAGTTGAAAACATGGTATTACAGTGATATATGCCTACCTATGTTTATAGCAGCACAACCCATCATAGCTAAATCTTGGAAGTAGCTTATATGTCCTTCAACAGATGAATGGAAAATGTGATATTTATACACAATGGAGTACTACTCTGCCATAAAGAGAGATAAACTTGAATCATTCGTAGGAAAATGGATGCACCTTGAAAGCATAATGTTAAGTGAAATAAATCAGACACACAAGCTTAAATATCATATGGTTTCTCTTATACAAACAAGCCCAAATTATAATAAAGAGCAAAATAAAAGATAGATACTAGGAAGTAGGGAGAACAATCTTTTCCAAATGGGAGGGATCAGGAGATGGAGGGATGGGGACAGTGGAAAAGGAAAGGAGATGAAAAAGTGAATGAAGGCATGTTGTATACAGGTTCGAGCCCCACACATGGAGTGTAAGCATTGTGTATGGGGAGCACAAAGTATCTGGTGACTAATTATGGTATAGGAAAACCTCGGTAATAAACAACTTTAGGGGGAGAGAAAGATCCACACAGGAAGAGCATAAGTTCATGTATGTCGAGAGGGAGAATGTCAAGAAAAGAACAAGAATGAATGTATCAATCCTCTTCACAAAAGAGGGGAAAAGCACACACAGCAAGGGTCCAGACAAAAGCCCTCTCTCTTTGGCTACCACTGCCCTATCTTCCCTT
Source organism: Heterocephalus glaber (assembly GCF_000247695.1). The sequence continues at coordinate 5,417,699 of NW_004624793.1, forward strand.
CTCTTCCTTTTAGAAATGCAACAACCACCTCCGTGAGTGTGAAGAGAGCTCTCCCACGCTACCTGCACACAGTATCCAGAGACGGTGCAATACGGGCTTCCGTGTGGTCCAGTGTCATGTTCCAGGGTCACCTTGACATCGGCTTTCTTCATGCCCCGCCATATGCTGAGAACACAAACACATTTAGCTCAGAAATGTTAAATGTCATGCAGGGGAACGCTGTGTGATCGTTCTGCATTTCTCCTGTATGTTCCCCTCTGACTGGTTGTGTATGGCTTTGACCACTGCATGCCATGGTATACAACGTGGGACACGGCTCCTTGTGCATCTCCCAGCATTTCGTGGGATAGACTAGTTCAAATCGCGGATTAGGTACATTTTCAACTGTTCTACACATTGCAAATTGTTGCCCAAAGCGGTTACAGCAAATTTCCTCAGGCTAGATTATATGGTGCTCTCTGTTTCTGAAGGTTCCTCCCAGAAGAATTGCTCTTCTTAATTTTCACAGAGCTAATTGAAATATTTGTCATCATTTTTTGGTGCAAGTAAAAGGCAAGAGATGAGGTGAGTGTTCAGAACATATTGGTGTGCATGTGAAAATAGAATTGTGAGATCCTAGACGGTACCCTGGCTTGGCTCTACCAAAACACCAGTCAAGAAAGATGCCCAAAAGGTGCAATTTTACAGCCTTTGGAGTTTTTGAAATCACACTGATGATTTAGCTATCCCATGTTAGACGTGGTGATATGGGCTAATTGTTATGGTTTATACCCAGATGCCCCCCTAAACCTCACAGGACCTTTGGAAGGTGAATGATTTTGGGGGCTCACAGTTGGCTTGCTGTTGGAAAACAGGGTCTGGTCAAGGAGCTGGGCCTCTGGGGAAGTGGCTTGGAAGGGTTTATCTCTCACCCAAGTTTCTCCTTTGTCTTGCTACTTCCCGTCTGCCAGGAGGTGAGCAGCTGTTTCTCCACCACACCGCCTACCATACCATCCTGCCTTTGACCTAATCAATTTTGGACTGACAGCTCTCCAACCCATGAGCCAAAATAAACCTCTCCTCAAGTTGTTTGTGTCACAATGAGACTACAACTGTGACACTAATTAGCCTAATATAAAAAGCGTTCTGTGAATACGGTTCTATATAGTCTGCATTTGAATGTTTTCTCAAAGTCAACCACTTGATTATATAGGGAAGAAAACCCAAGGCTGGAAAGTTGAAATTACTTACCCACGATCTCATAAGAAAAGTTTCTTTTAAGGAAAGAGTTCAGAAAGATTGGACAATTGGCAGAGAAGCATGGAAACAACAATAAATGGCATTCATGGGGTTGGACTTCACGGAGCCTCCGGCTGATTTCTACTCAGGACAGATGTCTCTCAGCACTTTCCACTTCTGCCCATCACTTTCTTCTACTTGAAGGACAGGGTCTGGATCACAGAAGTCGCTATGAAATATTTCCTGGCTTAATGAATGCATCAGGATGGGGCAGCATACCAAGATCTTCAAGCATATGCAGGTGTTTGAAACCTGTCCCCAGAAAGTAAAAATGTCCTCACACGAGAAAGTCACTTTTGTCCCTTCTTCCCTCTCTCCCTTCCCAGGCCCAGCATGAGAATCTTCATTGCAGATGGCATCAATAAGAAAAGAGTTTGGATAAAAACACAGGAATGGATAAGCTGATTGTAGCGAATCAGAAACACCAACATCACAGGAATATGAATGCATAAGCAATCTGTTTAAATGATATGGCTGCTATCACTAACATGTTGACAGATAATTGTGCAGCTCTGTGGGGTATGACGTGAAGCTTTGGTACATTTATACATTGTGTGTTGATCAACTCAGGGCGCTTAGGTTATCTTTCTTCTCAGACAGTTGTCATTTCTTTTTGTGATGAGGAACATTCAAAATCCTCTCTTTTGGTTGTTTTGGAGTATGCAGTCCAGTGTTTCTGACCTCGGCTGGCCTCTGTGTCAGGCAACACCAGAGCTTACTCGAGCTGTGTGGCTGGACTTGACTTTGCATCCATCAACAATCTGTCCAGCCCTCTCCTCCTCTGGTGGACACCACTGGGCTTTTCTCCACTTTCACAAACTCAGGGTTTTTAGCTTCCCAAGATGAGTGGATCACAATATAGACGTAGGAAGGAAGACTTTTATAGCTAACTGTTGGGATGAAAATGAGCACATGAAGCAAAAATAAATCTGAAGCCTGGCAGTCTTAAACAAAGGGGAGAGGCAATCTTGACGGGAGTAAATGATAAACTTTGGTGATATAAAGAATCTTTTCAGGTAGGTGTCAAGGCCCAAGGGTGCTTTGAGAACAGATAGCTCTCCCTTTCAGAGAGCAGGTGTGGAAGTTAGTTACCTCAGAAGATTTAGCAACGCAGGTTGTATTGAACCCAAGAAATACCTGAGTGACTTTCCAATCAGCAAGCAATGAGTGAACATGAGAGGAGGCTGGGAGGAGGGGAGGTGTCAGGGTTTGGTGAGGACCTAGAAGCAGCCCAATCCCAAGGTTTGTCTTTCAACCCTAACCCCAGGACAGAGACAATACACGCTCTTCACTCCTGAGCTTTCCGTGGCTGTGATTCACAATGATGGTGTGAGGGGAGGCAAGGGTTCACAGCCTGCTCTCAATCCAGAGTCAAGCTTTGCGAGAGGAAAGGAAGAATGTTTCCCACATTGGGGGTGACAGAAGGGGCCAGGTGGCACAGTGGCTCTCGGGAGCAGCCAGGACTTACTGAGTGTGGGGATTACTCATCCCGGCCCAATGCCTTCACCAGCAGAGTCCTCTGGTAGCTTGCTGGAGGAATTTTGTTAGACAGCACCGAAGTGAAAACGTTTACTAGGCATTTTATAATCGGTATTTACCGCTCTTTGCTGTAAGTGACCTCATGCTGCCTCGGTCCACAGGAACCCACTGCGGCTCACACACAGCACAGTCTCAGAGGGAGACTGTGAAATACACAGTGGGAGTACAGCTTAATCATATCCAAGTCAAGTTGTAGAAGTTATCATGGTCAGGAAGAAGGACGGGTACCTGAGCTGTCTTATCCTTTTAAGATTACTATGGCAGGGGGCTGGGGGTTTAGCTCAGTGGTGCTGTCACCTGCCTTGCAAGCACAAGGACCCGAGTTCGATCCCCAGTACCAAAAAAAATTTTGACAGAAGATTTGTAAGAAAGGAACATTCCTTTACAATTAAAGACTGTATCTTTGACTCTGAAAATGTCTCTTTGTTCCAAAATGAATAAAAAGATATTAAAAGTAAAGAAAAACATGCAAGCACAGAAGGTGTTATTGAAATGCATTTTCTGAGCTATTTATTGAATATAATCTATAGAGAAGAGTTGGGAATAGGACACTTTACACTAAAGGAATTAGAAAAACCAAACTAGCTCATGCTTTTAAATGTAAGTGTTTTCAAAATTTACAATGTAGATTACATTTATGAGATGACATTTATTAAAAATAGCATCAGTTAATTATTTGATGTTGAAGGAATTCAATAAAATAAATGTCTTCGTTATGCTTAGAAATTACAGTGTAGGCTAGATCATGGAGAAAATTTATTAGGTTAATTTACAATTTTACTAATTTTTAATTCACATCTTGAAGGAAACAATGCTTGAGATCCCTGCAAGCATTTCGAGTGCATGGGGGAGCCATGCAGGACTTGGGGTCTGCCAAGCTGGCCTTTACCAGAACCCCTGGAACATTCCACCGAGAACTTCCAACAGTGGACCATGAGTGAGACACCTAGGAGATCCCTACGCTCAGATCCTGGTTTGTTCACCGTCTGATTGAAACAGAAACCCTAATTGTACTTGGGGGGCCAGATGTGAGCATCAGTTACACACGTGCTCATATTCATAAAAACAACAATAATAACAAAAGGCAGGGAGAGGCGTGAGGTTGTTGCTCAACAATGGGTTATCACGAAAACATGCTAATTGGTGATTCTACTGAGAATATTCCATTTCATTTGAATAAGGAAGCTCCCTGGAACTGGTTGGTACCTCTCTTATCCCAAAGCTAAGACAGTATAGAACTTGGAAACCTATTATGTGAGGTGAGAGGTAAGTTGCTTACAGTAGCCATGGAGTGATCACCAATTCTCTAAACATTTCTATTTTGCTGTACTGCAGAGCAAACCCAGGCCCTTCTGTATGCTCTCTAAACCTTTCCTTCTGGAATAAACACACTTTCTTCACTTCATGAAGCAACTATTGCTTTTTACTCATTTTTTTACTTTTTCATTTTATTAGTACACATTTGCAGTACACAACGAGCTCATTCATTGTGGGGACTTGTCACATGAACACACGCAGCTCAAGCCTTTCTACACCTCCTTCTCCTCCCACTCTCCTCTCTTGCTCCATCCCTCCATCCCCTTCCCATTTGCAACAGGTCTATCTCCCAGTTTCCTATCATCTATCTTTTATCTTGCTCTTGAAGTTACTTATATGTTGCGTTTCATATCTAAGAGGACCCATGCAATATTTAAGCTTATGTGTCTGATTTATTTCACTTGACATTACAATCTCAGAAGAAATCACACTGGCCTTCTCCACACTGTCACGGTGGAAATATAGGACAGTGCCATTCCCACTGTCTTCTGGAGGAGGATACATTTAGCACATGTATGTGGGGGTCCCTAGACAGGGGGTTCCCCATTACCACAGTCATGACTGGGCGGAGCACAGCCTGAGAATTTAGCCTCTCGTTTTTTTCCCAGCACCATTCTGGCTTCCTACCTTGGCATGTTGTAAGGAGGACCTTCAGCTCCGGTGAACTGCAAGGCTGCATTTTAACAAGAAGGAAGAGAGACAGGGGATAACAAGTGAGGCCACTTTGTTCAAAATGTTTGGCATTGGAGTAGATCCCAGGGCTTTTGTGAGTCTGCACACTGCCCGCAGGTTTCTGCAGAAGTACCTGGCCATTTCCTGGTGTTCTTTCCATTTACCTGGCGTTCTTGTAGACTCCCAGACATTCCTCTCGCTGCCCTCTTCCTCTCTGGATTTTGATCCTCCTGTGCATGTAGAGGACAGGGAACGTGGTCTCAAAGGGGAGAACCCGAGCTGTGGGCTGCCCTGCAATCTCGCATCCACTTTGTCTCAGGTTGAAATATTCGCGTTTTGGGAGTTCCTGGGTTTGTGCTTTTGCTTTGCTATCAGGCTTTCCTTGTTTCTGCATGGAAAATCGTTTTTCCCCAATATTAAAAAAAGAGATTGAAATCTTGTTTTTCCAGATGATATGGACATGAGGATTTCTGGATCTTCTCCTTCTGTACTGAGACTGTGTAGGCAGAGGTGGTGTCTCACTGAGCTGGAGGAGGGACGCCGATCTCTTCCGGGTCTTCAGGGTTCGAATCCAAATGCAGATCAGTTCCTGATGCTCCCAAAAGCCTCCCAGAACCCCTCCGACACAGCAGGCATGGATCTTCCTCCTCGACTTAGCCAGCTTTCGTTTCTGTACCAAGTATTTTGTTTTCTAGTCTGTAAATTAGTCAAGGTTCTGAGCAGGGCTTTCTTGCTTATCTTGCAGTAAATGTGGTCTTCCCTCCATAGCCATGGGATGGGGTGCAGGAACAGGTCCCTCAGACACAAGGGTTAGTGTTAAGGACAACCTGTCCAGCCTCCCGGGCAGCTGGAGACATCTCTAGAGTACAGGTGACTCCCATCACAGTGGAAGCTCTATGTAAACAGAGATCAACTGCGGATGGTTTCAGGTGTAATGACAAGAAGAAAAGCTTGTGCATGTTCAGTGCAACGCAGTTTTGGTTTCAGAATATTTTCAGTCCAGGGCTGGTTGCATTTCTGGATTTAGAACCCACGGGTATGAAAGACTGTGTGTGTGTGCAGGTGTAAATGTGTGTTTGCAACTACCGCTCTGCTCATGGTAACTACTGAAACCTATATGCTTTTTTGCTTTTCTCAGTGTAGGGCGAGCCAAACCCTGCCCTCAGTAATGCGCCTTGTTGTTTGTTAAGCTATCAGGAAGGTAATGACATCCACACAGAATGGATTATAGGACAATTGTGTCGCGCTTGCCCGAGTCAGACAGTGAGTCAGTTCGTTTAGCAACAGTGACAATAAATCACTCCTAACGTCAAAGGCTGTGGATCGGTCCTCAGGCCTCACTCTTGTCTGCGTTCCTCCCTCAGTGACCTCACCCGTCTGGGGGTCCTGCTTCCTGTTCACACGCTGAAGAAGCCCAAATGCACACCACAGCTCCGCCCTCTGGAATGACAGTCACATTCTCCGCGGCCGGTGTTGCCCTTGTCTGCAAGCCCAAGACCTCTGGTTCCCAGAAAGCCCACCCGCGCGCTGCTCCCGCAGAGTCTGTCAGGGAGGCGCCACCTGCAGGTGTCCTGCGGTGTCCCGACTTCCGGTCCCCACCGGCGCATGCGCAGTCAGGAGCGGCTGCTGCTCTCCTGCACCACCCGGGCTCACGGGCGCCTCTTCAGCTCTCGCCTCCGTCCTCACCCTGCGCACTCTGACGTCAGCCCCGCAGGCCTCGGGTCCCTTCACGACACGTGCACTGCCTAACCCCTGCGGCGAGTCCCCTTCCTACCCCGCTGGTCTCCCACACTGCTGTGCCTCGTGGCCCTGCTGCAGGCGGGGATGGCAGTCCCTGCCCGCTGGCTAGCACTGTGGTGTCCCCTCCTGGAGGTGGCCTGAGGCCGGGCCCCTCTGTCCCGGCCTGGACGTCCCCTTCCCGGCCTCGGTGCCGGGCTGCCTGGACCTCACGTGGCCAGGAGGAGGTCCGGCGACCCTCACTGACTCCTCTGACCCGCTCTTGTCGCCCGCTCTTGTCGCCCCTGTCCCCCTGGGCAAGACCACAGTGTGGGAACCTTGGTCTGTTCATCCTGGTGCGCAGGCCCACAAAGGATGCAGGACAAGTGGTTCTCCAGTGACCCACCTTCAATGTGCTTGGAGCAAAAGGAAGGAAGAGAGCGCGCACACACACCTGCCGAACTTCTCATTAAAGGCAGAGCGCGAGGACACAGGGGAGGACCGGGTGGCTGTGGCTGGCAGGTGCTGAAGTTCCTGGTCCTCGGGAGCCCACTGTCTGTCCGGGGAGAGGCTGCACTGTCTCCCCGCCCCCTCTGCCACCTCTGAGCCTTCAAGGAGGCCCCTCCTGCTAGGACAGCCTCCCCTCTTCGGTGTCAGCGCGTCAACCTCTGGCCTTGGTGCGCACGCCTCTTCCGGGGACCACCCTGCCTTCCCCTGCCCTGGCTTCCTTTGCTCAGGGCTCCTACACACCTCGGGCTTCCTCCCCATCTGACTAGCTTTCACAAGCAAGCTTTCCTCCCCAGCAGGGCGTAAAGCCCTCAGGGAAAGGAGAATCTTTGTCCCGTTCCCAGCTGGACTCCTGACACCCAGCAGCCCTGGGGTGTTTGGATGATGAATCCTGCGGGCCACACCTGAGTCCAGGGTGTCTAAGCAACTGTCGTACACGGAGGACCTGGAGTCCGCAGTGACAAGGCTGGCTTTCCCAAGCAGACTGTCTCCCAGCCCCACCCTACCTCTTGCCTTTTATTCAGTGAGGAGGAACTCACAAGACATAGTTTGGAGCACTACTCTGCCATAAAGGTTAAACTTGAGTCATTTGTAGGAAGGTGGACACATATCAGGACCATAATGTTAAGTGAAATAAATCAGACACACAAGCTTAGATATCACACGGCTTCTCTTATATGAGAAATGCAAAATGTAAATTACCTGAAGAGGAAAATGAAGCATACACAATAGGGAGTAGGCGATACATTTTGTGCACTGTGCCAGAGGCCTGAGGCTTATTCTGTTGTGCGAGGGGACCATGTAGAGGGAGCAGCTGGACTTGTGCAGTGGCCAGCTCACCTTTGGGAAACACGTGTGTGTTGGGCAGAGCCTGGCAGGAAGAGATTGCTCAGGCGACTTGATAGCTAACCTTGCCCTTGTCATTACGTTATTCCACTTTTTATAGCACTTCTAAATCTGCATCTTGCCCGAAGCATTTTCTTTCCTCTGCTTTTTCAAGAAATAGTTTCACACCAGCGATCTTAGGCATGAAAATCACATTGCCTTGTTTGAGGGGGATCTCAGTTTTCCTCAGTCTGTCACTCAATCTATCTACCCATCATCTATTTCACTATCACTATCTCTATCTATCACCTATTTATCCACCTAGAGGAGGGGGAGCTTTCATGGGAAAAAAAACTGCATTTAAGTTACAGCGAAGTTGTGATTCACAGTTGCTTCATTTTTGTTGTTTGTTTCTGGAGCAATTTGCCAAGCATAAGCCTGGGCATTACCCAGGAACAATTTTTCTCCACCTTCCCTCAAAGATCTTGGACTTCAGAGAAGATTCTTCATGGACAGATGGCAGGAGCAATCAGCCCCAGATGGGGATGTTATCAGTGTCGTGCATTGGCCTCTCTGGAAATGTTCACATTGTAAATTGCAATGAGCAGCGTCTGGCCACCTTTTGGGGCCATGCTCTGAGGTATGTCCTTCAACTCTTAATTCTCCACTTCAAAGAAGGCGCAATTCACGAATGCAGCTGTAGAACATTTAAAATATTATCCCAACCACTGCGGTCTCCTCCAGTTTTGTTTTTAAAATAATGAAAATCAAATGTCAACCTGTGGGTGGGGACAGTAGCATTTCTGGGTACAGAGCTTGATGTGTGCTATGCCTCTTCTGCCTTTGCCTTGCTTTTCCATTACATTTGCAAGGTTTCACTTTGGTACCGTCCACAGATGTGTTCACACTCATGAAGAGAAGATGATACACAAACACCAGTGCCCTGATGGGTAGACAACTTGGAAGAAGCTCTTTCTTAATTTCTCCTTAAACACAGGAGTTCCACTGGGTAAGCAGAGATGGAGGTTCAAACTTTCAAGTATCCTTTATGCTATTTTTTGCTAACAATTTTTTCTTTACTTCATTTATTTTTTACATGTTTTTAAAAAAGTCAGTTCTAATGCAAAGCCTTAATTTAAAAAAGATTAAAAACAATTCTTTGATAAAAAGTTATGCATGTTATTAAAAATATAGGAAAACATCATGTTATATAAAGGATGACATTTTATTTTGTTTATTAGCTTCAAGGCATGAATTATAATTACTGTTCATATTAATTCATTGATATTTTCCTGGATGGGTCCCCGATAAGGTCAAAGGCATTCGACATTTGTCACCATGGCGTATCAACAGTTGGACAGGTCTATATAAAATGTTAGCTTCTCTTTGCCAGGAATGAAGGAGCAATGTGGCCTTGAATAATAACGAAACAGCCAGACAGTACAGGTGGACTCATAGTAAAAATACGTGGGATTTTAATACTTATATTTATATTAGTTATTGCTAAGAAAAAATTGAAATGATGTGCTAGGAATGGATAGTATGTGTAAATTTAACAGCAAAGACTCTGTTGGTGGTACATTGTAGAAAACCTAACTCAAGTTGGCTTGGGCCAAAAGGAAGCTCGCGGGCTCATTCAATCCACAAGACAGAACTGTCTGGCTCAGGGCTCAGCAAGCAGGACCAGGTTGCAGCCTTTCTGCTTCCGTCCCTGGACTTGCTTTCTGTGGTCCCTGCTGGTGGCCACCAGGTCCTGAGCTTGTCTCACCTCCCTCTGGCTCCCTGGGGACAGGGGAAGAGCCTGCTCTCCAGGAGTCCTCTTGGGCTCCCATGGTCTCCTGGCAGAGTGCCACCCAACCGAGGGCTGGTCACGCTCCTGGTAGTCTGAGCCGGGCGCTGTGCCTGGTGACTTTGTCAGCTCTGAGCTGCAGATTCTCAGTTCGCTACGTTGAGGATCTCGGATTCTGACAAACTCCTGTCAACTTGAGGGTGGAGGAGGGCTCAGGGCAGCCTGTCCCTGTGTGTGGCCCTTGGCACTTGAGAAATAGCAGAAGCAGGGAGAGATCTCTCTCTCTCTCTTTTCCTTCACCTTTCTGCTCCACTATAGCCCATGAAATAATTACCCGAGCTTCTTCCAAAGTGGGTCCATAGACCCTTGTTCCAGAAGGATCTTCCCCATCCCAGGAGGAAAGGAGTGAAGGCAGAGTCTCCATGAAGAACCTGCACACGTGAGCCTGGCCCAGATCCGCTGTTCTTGGCCATTCGACCACGCTCCACATCCTGCCCACTTCTGCTGCCTGTGCAATCCTCCCCATGAGAGATCACCATTTTCCTTGTTTCTTTGGAGTCTCCATTTCTGAGGCTTTCGTGTAATGTGAAATTTATATTAAACACTTTTGTTATGGTTTTCTCCTGTTAATCAGTGTTTTGTAATGGGGTTGCAGTCATCGACCTTGGTGCATGTGATCACCTTTCCTCCCCCAGCGTGGCTGCAGATGCTGATGATACCAAGATGCTTTCCTTAGAGACAGCGAGTGTTCCCCATCTGCTTCCTCCATCCCACAGGCAGGGTCGCTGGGGGCCTCCCGGGCCTCATGTTTGCTCAAGATGTCTTCAAAGGAACCACTTCTGTCTGAGAAAACATGGTAGACTGGTCTAGAAGACCAGAGAGACTGAGGTGCTGAGGGGCCATGGGGACCTGTGAAGGGCTGGCCCTTAGGGACCCCATACTCAAAAGGGCCCACACCATTTTGTCATCATCTTGGAACACTTAATAACTTTTGAAAGAGGAGGGCCTGCAGTTTCCTTTTGCACCAGGTCTTGCCAATTAGGTAGCCAGTCCTGGTGACAGGACACTGACAGCCAGAAGACCAGAGGCTAGCCATGGGGGTGGGGATCTCACCCGGGGCCATGGTCACAGGAACTCCTCAGGGAGCACTTGCAGCCCACAGAAGGAGCTTGGTGGGGGGTCACTGATGCAGGGACAGAAAGGGGTCTTTGGTGACAGCAGCCAGAGATAGAATTGTGACCTCATTAAAAGATCCAGAATACGCCCAGGCAAGGAGCACAGACCTCTCGGTTCACTCCTCTCTTCTTCCCTCTAAGTTGGAGAGAGCCCGGAGCAGCTGAGTGATGACAGAGGCCAGAGGTGGCACGAGATGGGAGCAGGCTTTGAGGTGGTGGGGAAGAAGTCCAGCCCTTCTCCCTCAGCATGCACCCGCAGCCAGGGCCTGGAGGGAGGAGGAAAGAAGCTTTAACGCCAAGTGGACTTCAGAATTTTGACAATTATGTTGGTTTGGACAATTAGGTCACTGAAACTGAACTATTTTTATTGCTAAAAAGAGCCGGAAGACTTTCCTTGTCTCAGAGTAGCTTGAAACATTACTTGGTCAGTGTGAGCTGTCCCGGAAGGATCCAGAGCTGGCTTGGAAAGGAGAGGAATGGGCTGCAGTGAGGAAAGACAGCCCTGGTTCCTCCTCGTGCCTGTGGAGTCTGCCCTTTCCACCCACCAAAAAATAATAGAAGGTCTTTTCTTGTAAATCATATTAGTAATCTGACACAGAAGATATCTTTCTTGACCTTGTTTTGGAAACAATTAAATAAGAAGTTTAAAAGCCTTCAAAAAGTTGTATTAACACCATAAAGGAAATTGTGTGCTGATTAATATTACAAAAGTGTACGTTGAAATATTGCCTCCAAAAGATTTTATTCATACCAATGAGTGGTATTTGGAAATGAAGAAAAACCCGTCACCAGGCATGGGACTGAAACTAGAGCAATCTGTCTGTCTGGCGATAATTGAGTCTCAGTTGTGGTAGCTTCTGGCATTAGGGTCATACCAGTGTTGTTAAAGAGAGGAAATGAAATGCACTAACAAGAAAGTCTCAGAGTACAACTCAAAGTACATTAAGGTTGTGACAGAAGCTAGTGTTAAGGAAATTCACAATTTAAGCTGACCCCCCTCCCCATCCGCAGGCTCAAAGGGACACAAGAAGGAAGCAGATCTGAAGACACCCTGTTGAGCCTAGGTATTAGAAGGCAGCCTGAGCTATAAATTCCCTTGTTTTCATTAGCTTGGGTTACAAGCCCAGAATTTTTTCAGTGCCCTCTGAGATGAGTGGGCTCCCTTTGCTTTTCTTACAAGTTCCAGGGTAAGAGAATCTCAGCGTTTACCGACCCACACATTGTATTTGTATTTCATGTAATTTTACCATGAAAGACAAACTTATCCTTTACCTTATAATTGCCTATCTGGTCCTGTATCACAATACTTTCTTTGTGTCACAAAACATTCTTCCAAGGATTTGGTAAAACTGGTTGAGCAGGTTTCCCGGGAGCAAAAACCAAGTCAGGCTGTAGCTCACAAATGGAATCACAAAGATTTATTTTCACCTGTGAGTAGGGTTGTTAACCACACAACCAGCCTTACAATACATGGAGAAACACAGTCGCCTCCCTTTTTTTGAACATTGAAAAGGACCATGAAATTGGTGTCTGGGGCTAAAACAAATACCTCGGGCATTTAGAAATCAGAACCGGGAATGCAGTTTAGGATGGGACCAATTGTCCCGTGAGTGCACACCATGCTCATGGAGGCCTTCAGTGTCACCCAATAGTTTGGGTCTATTTTACTAGAAAAACAGTCTAAATGACCCCTTTGAAAATTAGCGTGGGCATATTATTGAATTCATTTACTGTCTAAACACTGAAATTACATGGTTTATTTTTGTAATAGCCCGAGTGACTATAATATTTCATTGCCTTTTGCTCATGCCAGTGTCAGGAAACTGAAACAGAAATGCATCCCATAACATAATGCTTTAACTTTAGAACTGCATTTTTTACTATGAAAAAGAGGAAAACTAGTAAAAGTTGTTAATTATAGCTTTTATCTTAAAGCCTCTTCTCAGGAGAGTCCCTCCAAAATATCAGAGCTTTTTTGGTAGAACTGTGCTTAGGAAAAATAAAAACACAACCATGTCAACAATAATAACTTAATTTCTATGCTACAAAAAAAATTCTAGCTCCCAAATATTTGCATATGTAAATATTTTCAAATTCATTTTCTATGTATATTCTCAACCTCTTGGTGTTTGTGCATGTTTTTGTGATTAGTCTTCAAACTTTTTGCTGGCCTGATATGTCAAACCCGTAATTTAAAGTGAGGCATTAGGGAGATATGATGGAAAGAGCAACAAGAGGAATGTATTTTCTGCATTATCATCACTTAAAGTTATGATAAACTCTTAAAAATAAATTATAAAAAAACTGAAGACTCCAAGCAAAAGTAATTTTAATTTTACATGTCCTCCCATCCGTATCCCAAATTTATCAGGATCTCTTACTTTGGCAGCATAGAACGCATTGGCTAAGACACAAGATAAAAGGTTTACTGTTACAGGAAATAATACAAGAGGTGAAATATGAAATATTATATCTCTCAACCTATTAACTGTATGATACGCTGAGCTCCTGCTCTCTAGAAATTGAAGAATGAGTCCTAGGAATAACGGAGGTTAAGAGTGGGAAGATATTTATTAGTTTAGTGGTTTTTTTTTGGAACGGGGGATTGAACTTAGGACCTTGCACTTGCAAGGCAGGCGTGGTGCCACTGAGCTAAATCCCTGGCCCTAGGAAGATATTTATTGATAGAAAGGCTCCTGAGGGGCAGGAGGGGACCTGAGTGGGTGGCCAAGGACCCCACTTTACAGAGGAGTTTTATAGGGTTAAACTCATGTGGGCACAATGTGGGCCACAGCTATGAACATCCAATAAGGTTACAAGTATAGTCACTTAGGTAATGGTGGTCCAATTGGGAAGCAAGTCACATAACAAGCATGGATGGAAAGAACAAGGATTCTCCTAGGAAGTGGTGGGTCCAGAGGTCTCTGGTCACCCACCAGGATGGCTGATGTCTGTCTTGACTTCATTAGGCCCAGTGTTTGTTCTTTGAGGAAGTATGCAGGTCTGGTCATAATGTCTTTATCTTGAGTCCTGGTTTCCAGCCGATGTGTCTCTGATCAGCGCTGTGATGTGTTTCACCTTTGTCCTCACCCTCTTGATGACCTAGCCCTATCTGACTGCCTATAATATTTCTCCCTGGCTCATCTATCTATAATAGCACCATCTGGGTGGAATAAGATGATTTTCTTTCCTCTCCAGTTGAGGCAATCTCAGCTGTATTTGTCTATGTGACACTGAGTCTGGGATATCACAGTGATGATCACAGGATGAGTTAAAAATCCTGTGTATGGACACAGCTACTTATATCCAATTCATGGTAAAAACACATTAGGGAAATATGAGAATTTTCTAAATAGGTATAACCTGGCTGTTGAAAATTAAAGAATTCTAAGTTCCACATCACTCTAGTATTTGTGAATTTCTTTGCACAGGTAACTTATAGAAGACCCACCTGAATAATTACCTTGAGAAGAAGTCTTGACTACTCACCATGTCAAAGATTGAATCCATTGTTTTCCATTCTACTCCTTCAAAAAAAATTTTTTAGTTCTTTTTTTTTGTACTTGTGGTCCCTTCATTTAGTGACCAAGATCCAAACCAGTTTTAGGGCTTTGATCTGATTCTTGGGAGTTCTTCAGAGAAATTGTAGTATAAGAAAGGATTCAAGCAATTCTGTACTCATTTTGCTTCTAATTCTTCTACTGCACCTTCTTCAGAAATCTTCCCTTTGACAGAAGAAAAATGTTGTTTCTGTCCCTGTCATTCATCAGCGGCTGTGAGATGTGGCCTACTCACTCTTTCATCAAGTGCACCCTGAATGCCAGACATTTCACTAGTGCTTGGAATCCAGAGAAAGCTAATCCACTCATTTTCAAAGAGCTTGCAGTGCTTTTATGTCTTAGTTCACTTGGGCTGTTATAACCAAATGTCACATACTGGTGGCTTATAAGCCAGAGATATTTGTTTTTCACAATGGTGGCATCTAAGAATACAAAACTCAGAGTGATGGTGAGGCTAGCTTCCTTCTTCACGGACAGCAGCTTCCTGCTGGGTCCTCCCACGATGAAAAGTGTGAGGGCCTGTCTCAGGCCACTTAGAAGGACCCTAATCCCAACCATGACAGCTCCATTCCCATGACCCAAAAGACTACAGCTTTAATAGCATTACCTTGAGGTTTTGGGTTCAACATAGGACTTTTAAGGCTGTACAAACACGAAGACCATACAAATGTATATGTGCTAAGAAGTGTTATATTTATGCATTATAATGCACTTTTTCAGATATAAGAATCTTCATGAGATAACTTAGTGTCTTTATAAACACTTTTTTTTTTTTTACAACCTGGTAGTTATTTAATGTGGTTCTTAGTAAGAAATTCAGAACACCAATTTGCGAGGGTACATTCCATTTGTCAGAGCAAAAAGGGATTGAATGTAGCCCCGGAGCTGAGGAACAGCTTTGATTTTTGGTAAAATCTGCAAGTCTACCACTCTCTGATCCACCTTGTGCTACTCTGAAACCTGGTATCTTTCTTGGTGTCGAAGATCTCACCTTCCTGGTGTCTGGGCCTCTGCAGCTCCTTCTTCTTGAAGTAAGCATCAATGAGGTATTTGGGGATTTTCACATTGCTGATATCAATTTTGGTGGAGGTGGCAATGACAGCCTTCTGGTGTGTTCTATGCAGAGGAACTCGATTGAGGGTAAGAGGCTCAGTCACAAGTAGCAAGCCACTGGGAAGCTGCTTCAGGAGAACCACTCTCTTGGCTCGGTGGCGCCCAGTGAGGACGACCAAGATGGCGCGGGGAGTGATGCTGGCTTGAAGTTTCCTCACGTGCTGACTGAAGGGTTTTTTGCCATGGTTCAATAGCTTTTGGGGTACATCTTCAGGAGGGTAGTACCCAGGCATTTTGCGAAGCTTAACCACCTGGGTATCACCATTCTTGTCACCACCAACTGGTTTTGTGACAGTAGCAAGAACCTTCTCCTTTTTCTTCTCAACCTTGGATTTAGCAGCCGAGTACTTCCTCTTGTACAAAGCCTTTCTGGAATCCGTAGCAGATCAGGAGTATCTACCAATTCCTCTAACCAGGACAGGGTTTCTGCTGCAGTGGGGCTGCCCCTTCTTGGATTTTTTAGCCTTCTTCACATTCTTTTTAACCGTGCCAGTGGCATCAGCCTTCTTGACTTCAGGTTTCTCCTCTTTAGTACTGGGCTTCTCAGCTTTTTCGCCTGCCATCTTGCAAGATAGGAAAGAGCTATAAACACTTTTGATGTGATTTCCTTTTAGTTCTAATACTGGGGATGTTGCCAGGTAAACCCATTATCTTATGATTTACATGAAGTAGTGCTAATGGTACAGTTTTCTTCCAAATAGTGGACTTCTGTGTGGAAAATAAAGTTAAAACTTTTCTCAGCTGGGGAGTAATGATGTATTAGGTAGAGAGAGAAAAAAACCCACAGGAAAAAAATACTCAGTAACCTTAAACAATAAAAATCATGTCCAAACTGTATTAGCAGACAATCAAAATTGCTGTCAGATGTCCGCAGAGAAAAGAAATTGGCACCCTCTCTTTTTAATATATCTCCTAAAAATCTATCAGTCCGTATGGACACCTGTCAGCCCTTTCACGTTTTCTTATGTTAGGAGTAAGCTCAGTTGTAACCTTAGTGGACATGTATTAATTTAGTTTCTCTGCAAATGAGAAGATTTCGATTGCGTGTTGAAAGCACGTGAGATGGGGGATCCTATATCCAAAATAAGGATCTGCGTTTCAGGAAATTGATGCTGGTCTCCTGTAGGAGAGAGACACAGTTAATTACCGAGGGCATCTCTATAGAAAATTGGTCAGCTATTCCAAATGGCCATCACTGGAATGTGTTAGAACCTACAGTGTCTGAGACCACTGTTTTAAGAAAATGACAATTGTCCCAGGAATCAGACCAAGGAAACTTTGCTTTTTAGGGAATACCAACTTTGCCCTTTGGGTGTGTGTCCCACTGAGGTTCATATGTTGCCACGTACCTCCTACAGTGATGGTATTAAAAGGTGGAGCATATGTTTGTGAGCTGGATGGGCCATGAGGATGTGGCCCTAATGGATGGAATTAGTGCCCTTATAAAGAGTTTGAGGAAGTGTGTTGTCTCTTTTTGGTTCTTCACTTTGTGAGGACACAGTGTTCAAGACGTCTGGGTGGTGCATGAATCATTTGGAAGCAAAGAGCAAAAATTCATCAGACAGTGAATCTGTTGGAGGCTTACCCTTGGATTTTTCCAGCCTCCAGAACTGTGAGAAGTGAATGTGTTCATTATAAATTTCTCAGCAGTTTGTTGCAGCAGCAGCAATGGGCTAAGACACAGAATAATGACAGCAATATCTCTCATTTTTATCGAGGTCTTGAATGTGTTGGGAATTAAAAATAGAGCCATTATGAACATCATTTAACCCTTTGTACAGCCTTGCACAGTTGATATAATTACTCATATTTCACAAATCAAGAACCTGAGTTTCAGAAAGGCTAAATAGTTTCTCTGAGAGTTCACAGATCAAAAGTGCCAGAATTGCTTTACACACAATGGAGCTCTACTATGCCGTAAAGAAAGACACAATTGAGTCATTTGGTCATTTTTAGGAAAATGGATTCATCTTGAGGGGTAATATTGAGTCAGATAAATCAGGTACATGAGCTGAAATAGCACATGGTTTCTCATATAAGAGAATTATAAACAAAGAACAAAATAAAAGATTGATAATAGGAGGGAAGGAGATAGAGCTTTCTCAAAAGCGAAGCAGATCGAGAGAAGGGTTGGGGGTAGAGTGTGTACATGTACCAAGGCCACACAAAAAGTGCAAACATTATGTACTGCAAACACTGCAAAAAAGATAAATAATCCAGATGTGTTTCCAAAGCTTGTTTTCCCACCATTATTCCATATTGCTGATGAGAAGGTTGGCTTTACGACATAAACTTTACTGGTAGGCATTTTCAGGTCTACAGCTCTCTGTTTCTGGTATTTTCTTGTGTCCTGAATAAAGCCTGGTAGTAACAAGAAACTATGTAATAGAGGTAGATGAGGTCAGCTGTATTGGTAGCAGAAAGACCACAGAGTGCCACTCGTAGAGTGATCATTATTCATGGGTGTGCTTAGAGATTTTGCTAGTTGACTCGTATCTAAAAAATTTGGTGGCAAACTAAGGGTAGACCAATTTGTTATCATGGAATTGTTGAGACAAAAGGGCACGGAAAGAGCAGAGGTGAACCTTCTGAGCAAAAGCTTTTAGCTATTTATTTGCATCGCCCATACATTTGTCAAATGCTTTGTCCCGAGTGTGTGATTTCTTGATGATAACTCCCAAACTGCTGCAAATGCTTTCAGAGCCAGAGATAAAAGGGCCATGTCAGAACTGATAATGCAGGTGCTGCATTTGAAGTTATAAATACTTTTATTTTTGCTATTGTAGTCCTTCCCTGATGTTTTAGGGACTTAACTTTTGTCATTGTTGCCTTTGGAAGATGTTTACTGTAGATTGATATATTAGTTATTAAGTTTTTATTGTCACATAAAAAATCCCCATTTACTCAAGTGAGAGACAGTAGATAAATCAGAACTGAATAAAATAATAGTTATCATGGATGCAATTTATTAGCATTATACCTTTAATTAACTTGTTCATAATAATGAATATGTGATTTACTCATGGTTCTGAAGATAGATATATTAGTCAGTTTTGCTCACCTTGAATGTGTTTAATAAATGTCAAAAAGCCTAATTCAATGGGCCCTGATGCTTCTATATTCAAGAAAAATAAAATATATGTGAAATAATTTTCAATTAAATTTATGCATGATATACAAAGAATCACATTAGATTTATGAAATGGTGTGTAGTATGACTCTTCACCTTAGTGATATGAAACTAATTTAAAACATAATAAAGTTCATCCATTTTTAAGCATGTGCATACATAGACGATTTGATAATTTTGGGTAATTAATGCAGTCATGCATGTGTCACCAAAACAAATACACAGAACATTTCTGTTATCCCTCTAGTTTTATCATGTCCCCTGATGGGGATCCACTAATGTGCTTTCTGCCACTACTGATGTAATTTTATTTTTATTATTTTATTTAAAGGGAATTAGATCATGCAGCCTGTATGAGTCACAGGTCTGTAGAACAATAGGGCCAGTAGGGTGCATGTGTACACATATATGCACGTGCGTAACTTTCTTTACAGGATGGACTCACTGCAGTATGGGCCCTTAAAGTCGGCTGGAAATTCTGGCAGGCATTGCTGGTACATTCTTGAGACCAAAGGTAGCCTGAGGGGCAGAAGTCCCTCCTTTTGGGGGACACTTGGGTTTTCTCCTAAGGCTTTGAAATGATTGGAAGAGACTACCCATAGTGTAGATAATCATCTTCTTCATTCAAAGCCCACTGAAAGTGGTAATCATATCTACATACACCTTCACAGAAACGTGTAGACTGGTGATGGACCAATCAGCTCTGCCCCACAGGCTAGCCAAGGGGACACATAGAATTGCCCATCATGAGGTCTTTGGACGTCATTCACTCAAGCATAATGTCTATGAGATTTAGCCATAAGAGTGCATCGATCATGATTCCTGAATTTTGTTGGGTTGTATTCATAGTGTGACCATACCATGATTATCTTTCTAGTTACCAGTTAATGAGCCTTTGGATTTTTTCCAGTTTATCTAATACCAGAAATGCTGCCATGCAGAATGCAATTTGTTATCTTGTAATATGACTTTTTTTGACTCTTATTAAAGTGTGATCAATTTTACCCTCTATGCTGCTGCATAGAAAGAGGTAATATTTATATTGCCCTTTAGCATTTATAGAGTATGCTTGCATTTGTTCCCTCATTTAATCTCCACCATCAAATTATTCTAATAATAAAGATGTGCAAAATAGTGCTGTCCAAACACATTTCTATATATACTATCTCATTTATTATTTACAATTCCATAGTTTAAGTATTTTTAGCAGAATTCTGCAGATGAAAAATTTTGAAATTCAAGAATATGTCAAGACTTCCATAAAATAACTAGTGTAAGAAGCTAGAGTGAAATTCATACCAGGTGAATTTACCTGGCCCCAAGCCCATTTAACCCTGCTCATTGGTAACAGCTAAGGGTATCTCCAGAAAATGATAAAATTGCTACAAAATATTGGAAAGAGACATGGTCAACGCTCAATAAACCTGAAAAATTAATTTTCCTGATTTACAAATAGAAAGGATAAAGTTTAACTTTTCAGAAAAATACAAATGGCCAATAAACACATGAAAAAATTTTCAGCATCTTTGGCCATTGGAGAAATGCAAATCAAAGCAATGCTGATATTCTACCTTATTCCATTAAGAAGGATCATTCTCAAGGAGTCAAAAAACAACAAATATTAGTAGGATTGTGGGGGAAAAAGAAATCCTCCTACATTGTTAGTAGGAATATAAACAAGTACAAACACTATGGAAATCAGTATGGAGATGCCTCAACAAAACAAAATAAAACAAAACAAAAAACTAAAAACAGAAATTCCATTTGACCCAGCTATACTTGTATGTATCTTCCCAAAAGGGCTAAAGTTATCATGTTGACAGCAACACATGCACACCCATATTCATAGCAGTACAACTCAGAATAGCTGAATCATGGAAATGGCCTATATGTGCATCAACAGATGGGTAAAGAAAATAGGGTATCTATACACAATGGAGATAATGTATACACAATGGAACTGTACAGAAGAGTAAATTTGAGCCATTTATAGGAACAAGAATGGATTTTGAGACATAACACTGAAATAAATCAAACACAGAAGGTCAAATATTGCAGGATTTCTCTTACATGAGACACCCAAAACCTAAATAATGAAAGGAAAGGAAAAATTATGAGAAAGAAAAAAAATGGAAACAAAGTCTATGTAAATAGGGAAGGGTGGTGGGAGTGAAGGGTGCATAGGTAATGGGGAAAAAAAAAAGAACTAAGATACATCATGTTCAGGTACAAACACCCAATGATAAATGTAAATGTATTGTATACCTAAAATGTACCAATTAATATATAAATTTAAAAAATAATTGAAAGAGTGGAATGAAAGAACCGTGTTAGGAAGCAGGGAGGTAGACTCCAAGGAGATGGGGAGGGGATCTGGGGAAGGAGATGAAGGAAAGGTGGGGTGTGTGGGGGATAAAAATAACCCGAATGGGAATATATATATATATTCCCATTCGGATGTGTCCCAAGCTGAATGTAATGACTATTTATTGCAAACTTAAACTAATAATAACTTGCTTTTAAAAATAGAGAAAAGAAAAGATAAAGCCTTAAGCAATCATGCCAAATTAGAGAATTGGAAAATTTCCATGTGATCCTCTGACCAGGAATTAAGATAGTATGGTCGCTTCCCCATACACCATTGATGTAATTAGTCTTCTCCTGCCTCACCTCTCTGGGCTTTGAAAAATGACATGCTGTAGAGCAGGGAGTGACTCCAGCCAACCCTGTTACTCTCAGATGACCTGTTCTCTGGCCTTTGACGTGGCTGTAATCTCCTGTGCTTCCCTTGAGAGTAGGACTTGCTGGTCCCAGAGCAGTTTCCTGAACATTGCTCTGGTACTTCAGATGCTGGGAGAGATCTGGAGCAGATGATTGCTCATGTTTCCATGTAATACAGTGCTTGCATGATTTCATTTCATGGCTTGAAAATTAAGATTACTTTCATATAAAATACTTACTGTTCACCTACTACAGATGTTAGAAGCATCTATCTCTTATTTATCCATTTAAAATAATTTGATGCATTTAATTTTCTAAATAGTTGTAAAACAATATATAATATAAAAATACAATATTTCTTCCATTTTGACAGAGCTACTCACGGCATGGTGAGCAGGAAACAGAGTTCTGGGAGGTGCTAGGGAGGGAGATTTACCATTCTGGGCCATGCCCTCATGAGCAATCTAGTCAGCTACAAGCCCCTCCTATGCATGCATGCGGCTCCTGGGGACAACCAGATAGAAACCATAATGCATCTGTGAGATAAAATTGAGGATGTTGTTTAGGTGCTTGTGGAAGATACTGACTCTACCACAATCACTAACTCTACTTGTAGCAAAAAAGGAACCCCAACAAGATGAAAAGAGGCGATGCAGCTGAACTCCAGGAAAGCTTTGTTTGCAAAACTGGGGCACTGGTCTGTGAGCTATAGGTTGGCACCTTAGACTTTTAGGGGTTATCTTTTAGCATTTTAAAGTTTTGCACAAATGGAGAGATTTAATACAATGTTTTGTCTAGAAAGTCTGATGATACATCCTTGAATAGAGCTCTGTTTTCGTGACTCCTATTTCAGGAGTGCGAGCAGATGGGAAAATTGCCATCGTAGATGTTATGGTCGGACCTGCGAGCTCAGAATGATGCGTAAGCTCAGCGGAGGGAATAAAAGTCATCACACGAAATGGAAAAGCGAGGTCCTGTGAAAACCTTTGATTCTCTGCAAAAGACAGTGTTCTGTTCTCTGTACAAATCTCTGGTTTATGTTTTTATTTTGTGAGCAAGCCTCAGGCCAATTGCTTTCGTTTCATGGTGCTGGTATAACAAAGGATCACAAAGGTAGGGTTCAGAACGCAGAGGCATTGTATGGAGCCAGAGAGCCGGCAGGCAAGGGGCTTCCTGGGCCTGTGGAGGGTGCAGCGGGGAGGGACAGAGGATTGGCTGGCAGCGGCTACAGGGTTTCCCTCTTGATTGATAGATGTTGTGCAAATGGGAATGGACCAAGAGATGGAGAAAGGGAAGGAGTAGAGGGACATAGAAAGAATTGAGATGCGTTATGTACATGGACCAACCATTGCGCTCTGCAAACTTGGACTAATAACAACACAGATTTGAAAAAAGAAAAAGTTCTAGAAATGATTGTGGTAATGATTGCACAACAAGGTAAAAACCATTAGATTGTGCATTCTAACGGGTGAACAGGGTTATATGTGACTCATACCCCAATAAGGCTGTTTGTAAAACAGTGCAAATGTATTGCCTTACAGTGCTGGAGGTCCCAAGCCACCCTGGACTACAGTTAAGGTGCTGGGTGCACTGGCTGCTTCTTGGGGCTCTAGGGGAGGAACTGTGTCCTTGATTTTCCAGCTTTGCAAATGACCCGTGTTCCCTGGCTCACACCCTTTCTTCCCAACAGTCCAACCAGCCACTCCATCCACTGTCAGAGCTCCTGACACTGGCCCCCTGCCTCTCTCCTAAGGACCTCTGCCATCACACTGAGGTGATCCAGAGTACCCTGCTATCTCAAAGTCCTTACGTGCCTAATTGTGACATGCGAGGTAACACATCAGGGACTCTGATGAGGCATTGCTGGTGGGCATTACTCTGCCACACCAACCACGGCTGCCACAGAGCCTGGGGACACCTGGTTTAGGAAAGCCTTCTTGCTAAGCAGTCCTGGCAGTTTGGACTTGTGATTTTTCACAAGAAGTAAGTGTAAGCATTTCCCAGGCCTCTCTCTCCACTGTCCCCTGCTGAGCGTATAGGAAGTGACAGCCATACTGTCTTTGAGGGCTGAGAGTTTATCTATAGGCTGGCATTCCTCACTCTGCTTGTAGCCAAGTAATTTGTACTGTTCAAAACTTAGCTATTGTTAAGGAAATGATTTAAAGATGATTCATGTGTTGATGGGATTTAGCACCTACTGGAAGGATTTGTTAAATTTGCTTCCTTGCAGAGTTGCATGAAAGTAGGTAAAGTCTCCCTTTTAAAAGGATTTACAGAAAACTGCCTTGTATTAATATACGTGTAGAACAGACTTTATAAGCATTATTTATTCGTCCTTATAATTGGTGAGTAACAAGGCATCGTTGGTGTGTAGATATGAGATCTTTCAGTTTTGTGGAGAAGGCCAGGAAAAGGGATTCTCACCAGGAAAACATGCTCAGGAGGCCAGGCTGGGAGACTTCGGGGGACTTGGAGGCAAAAGGGATGGAATTCTTTGCCCAAGATCACTTGGATGGACGGAAAGCAAGGTGAGGGCCAGCGCTCTGATACCAGTGGTTTCTCAGGAGAAACCGGAGTGGCCAGGGGCAAATGGGCCCTGCTGAGCTCTGATAGACCCCATGCGGGGGCATCTGGCCACCCCTCCAAGACCACAGAGTCACTAGCAGCACACTGTGTCCTAATCCAGAACCTGCCTCTCTGAACCCTGCTGGCTGAAGGGAAGTGGGTGTGAAGGCTGGCTCGGGGCTCAGAGCTGGGTCTGAGAGGCAGAAGGGCTTCCCCAGTGGTGCAGCCATAGCTCACGGTGGCAGCGGTGGCTGCCTATGCAAAAGATGTGACTAATGCAAGCCTATTTCTGAAAGCATCAGGCTTCCGATATTTCTGTGTGTAATCACTGGCACAGATACCTAGGCTGATGAGTAATTTTCCAACTTTGAAATTCCTTCAGAGCAGGATATTCCTTGGCTTAACTAGCAGGAAGCAGGACTTAAGTTAGAGGTAAGCCTTGGCTGAAGGTAAGTTATTAAGCTCTGAAAATGGCTATTGAAGAAGCTGGAGAGGTCTTTCTGGAGATCTTTAATAACAGCTTAGGCGGTGTCTGGCCTGAAGGCGAAGGATATTTTTAATGTGCCGAGTTTGCATATTAGAGATTTGGGGTGATGGTTGAGAAAATCCTCAAGATTCTCCTTGGGACACAAGTGATCCATCTGGATCTAGTTAGCCGCTGTTTGTCGGCTTTCCTTCTCTGTGCACAGCTGCTCACAACGTAAGAACTGACACACTTCACGCCTCTCTCTGGGGTTCAGAAACTGTAAGAAAAAGAAAAAAGCCTATCTCAGACCTTGCCAAGGGCTTTGGAGTTTCCAGTTATTAGTCGAGGAACAAGAGAATTCAGAAACTCCTCAAGACTTCGAGTCTGCTAAGGCTCTGCTCTGAGATCCATGCAGATGTGAGGTTAAGCAGCTGTAGACAGAGTTTCGTTGGGGTGCTGAGCTCTGGGCTGAGTGGCTTGTAGGAAAGGTGAAGTCTACCGAGCAAGAGCAGCCCCGGCCTTTGGAGCATACTGAAGAGCAAGTGCAGAAGCCCTGGGGAGACTGGGCCCGGGAGGACGAGTTGCCATGGGCCTGGAAGCCTGCTGGCTCCTGAGTGTTCTCCAGGAAGATTGCACCAGGCAGGCGACTGCGCTGACTGCTGGCTGACTCTCAGAAATGGAAGGTGTTTGCAGTGCTCAAGTTCTTCACTTCCCTCTCCAGAGCCCACAGCTTCTCTCAGCTTCCTCTGCCTGCTCTGGTAGCTGCTGTCTCTAGGGGCTTCTGCTGTCCCCTGGACAGGGCGCATTTCTCACTTCTGAGGAGTGCCAGATTTGAAGCCAGTGAGGATTGAATTGACCTTCCTGTGGGTAACCTACATGAAGGTGAGCATGAAGGCTTGTATCTGTGTGCTGCACTGAGCTAGGAGTAGGGAATGCAATGGGCAGCCCAATGAGGAGGCTGAGAAGACGCATATGAGGTGTGATCAAAATATACAGTGAATGCTTAAGTGAAAAAAAGTATTACAGTAAGGAACACATTGCCATCAACCCCTTCAAAATCCTCCCCTCGCTGGGAACATGTTTATCTCATCATTTGCCACATTCTGTAGCAGTTCTGAGACTCTTCTTTCCTGAGTCTTTCCAGGTTGTGATAAAAGATACAGTGAATGCTGCTGCTGAGTGCGTCCAACAGAATAGCAGTCTTGTAAAAATATGAGGGTATGTGCTCATCCACTCCACTCCCCACATCTGGCACTGTGTGATTTCTGCCTTTTCCCCAAAGTCAACATGACCAAGGAAGGTCAAGATTTTGAATCTGTTCAGGACTTTGAGGAAGCCAGGTCAGCACAAGTAAAGACACTCATGAAAGAGGACTTCCAGAGCTGCTTCGGAAAGTGGCAAGAAAGATAGAGCAAGAGTTCAAAGTGTGGAAGAATGATTTGAGGGGGTTTAAAGGGAATGTGTCTTTCACTGCAAGTAAGAAAAAAATTAAATGGCCACTGTATTTTTCAATGACACCTTGTAAATAGGTGCAGCAACAAATCAAAAACAGAAAGATACAATTTCATGGCATGAAGTATAATGGCTTATAATTCAACCTGGAAAAACTGAGGGATCATATCAGGCTCTGGCTTCATTGTCCTGTGAGGTCAGTACTGAGGTGTGGAACAGGAAGAGGAGCATCTGCTCTGAGGTAACCCAGACACAGGGGAGGCGACAGGAGGTGTCCATCAGCATGGACACAAAGATGAACCATGAGAGCTGGATGGGAGGCTGCATGGCCTTCTTCAGCATCCCTCCTCCCACTCCCCAATAATACATCTCTGCATTTCATTCTGAACTAAGTTCTTCCTTGTACCCATTGTAATTTTACGAATTTTCCAACTTTATAGATTAGATATACAATTCATCCATGGAGTTAATTCTCTTTCTCATTATTTCCTGGTCATTAAATAATGTAAGGCCCCGTTCAACTCCACAATCCCATCCCTTGAGGAAATTTTTTTCAAAGAAAAGGTTTCTAGACATAATTTATTTTAAATTGACTATTCACAATTTTCTTCCACATGCATACACTATATGTTCACTTTAAGCATGGCTGATACTAATAATTGCATTTAGTTCTTGGATTATATTACAATATTTTATATATGTTGACAGTTTTATAAAGACTTTGTACTATATGCTCAATTTTGAGAGAAATAAAATCCAATACTTTGGTTTCTCTTCAGATTGTAATAAATCTTCTGCTTTTTATTAAAATGTTGAGTAGTTATTCTTTGAGGAATATAAAGCTAACATAATCATTAATGTTAATTATTTATATTCCTCAAATTTTATTAATCCATCCATTATTAATAAATTGAGTTCAGTGAAGTATTACAATATTGGTAGTCGAGAAAAGAAAAATCCCTAAATGAACTGCACCTTTAACACAATATTCTGAAACTTGATAGCATGGCATTTTTTCTACAAAATTAGATTTAAGTGATAACCATTTTGGCAAATAACCAAACTTGCCATGAGCATTATAATTATGAAGTCATGACATTTTTTGAGCAAATAATATATCGTAATCACTGTAACTCTTTGTAGACTGGTACTGGCTTACTAATAAATAAACAAAGCACATTGTATAACAACTCTTCCCCAAAGGCTTAGAGTCCCTCTCTATCACTCAGTCAATAAAACTTAGACATAAATAAATATTAGCAGCATGTAGGGCTTGCATAGCTGTTTTCTCGGCTATTGCTAGAAATCCACAGAGAGTATGTGAAGGTGGGTTCTTTTGTAAGACAAATCACTTGAAATACAAGAAAAGAAATCATTACTGCATACATATGTGCTTGCACAAAAGAAAAAGAAAGAAGGGGATATGAGAAATGGTTCAGGAAAAATGGAAAACCAAGAGAAGATTTGGGTTAATGAACCCCAGAGCCCAATTTAACCTATGACAATACTTCCAGTGGAAATAAATGGGTCTAACTGACCAGGTCTCTTTGGAAGACTTGAAGGCTCACTGGGTGCAGGGACTGTACTGGTCACAGCTGTGTGGGGACCAAGACAGAGGTGCAGTGATGCTCAGGAGCACCGTGGTGTGGCAGGTGAGCGGGGAGGGCTTGTAGGGTGGCAGAGAAGGGACCCCAAGATCCAAACTCTCAGGCTCAGAGGAGGCTCTCCAGGACTTGGGGGGGGCGGTCATGAGGAACACAGGTCCCAGGGCACAGTGGCCTACATGAGGGTGCCCCAGGAGGGGATGTGAAAGACCCCCAAGGAGCCCAGAGCAGGGATATTCGTGGGAAGCCAGGCATGAAGGGTGTGGTCGGCACAGTCTTGGCCAGGTAAGCCTGAACAGGCTAGGCTGCACGGTAAAGGGGGATCAGGTTGGGGATGAATCAAGATAATGGATCACTGACACCCAAATAGGAAGACTCTCTTGGATTATTTGGGTGGACCCACAGCAATCACATGGGCCTCAGACATTCACAAGGGAGATGGCGGTCAATGCCATGTGCTGTGAGGACTCGTCCTACTGTGTCTGGCTTTGGTAATAGAGAAGAGGGTAGCGGTCCTAGGGCTGTGGGGGCTCCAGAAGTTAGAAAAGGTGGGGGACAAGGTCTCCTCAGAACTTCCAGATGGGAATTCAGCCCTGCCCACACCTGACTTGAACCTCGTGGGATGCGTGGTAAACATCTGATCTCTAAGATGATTTAGGTTTGCTGTTTTAAGGCTTGCAGTTTGAAGCACTTGTCACACCA
This sequence comes from Heterocephalus glaber, assembly GCF_000247695.1. Next base: position 5,445,830 of record NW_004624793.1, read on the forward strand.
CCAGCAGAAAAGTATTACAGACAGAAAGGCATTGTGGGTCGAGCCTGGAGGAACTTGGTATCCAGCTGTGCATGCCTTTCCGCTTCCTGGTCACAGGGGACTCTGGGAGAGTTCAGGTGGGGGAGTAAGGGGACTAGACATGGGTTTTAGAAATGATATTTGGGCCTGTTTCTAAAGAATTAGAGCCCGCATGTACTTCGGAGGCTTTCAAGAGAGAATGCACTGTTGGGAGGCTGACCTGAATCAAAACAGCTTGTTGAATGATTAGTTGTGTGTGTGTGTGTGGGTGTGGGTGTGGGTGTGTGTGTGGGTGTGTGCATGCATGCACACATGTGTGGGGCAGAAAGGCAGTATCAGGAAGAGAGCCATGTTTTTAGTTAGAAAGCTGGTGAGTGATGAAACCTTCACTAAGAGAGAGTCGCAGGAGTGGGGCCGAGTTGGACGGTGCACCAGTACGAAGTTGGTGGTAAGATAGTACATTCCTGCTTGTGGCCACTTAGCTCCCTGAAAAGCTGAAGGTAAAATCATCCACTGAAAAATAACGGGCTAGAGGTTTGGAGTGAGATTTCTGAGAGGGAAAATAGATTCAGGTCTGCATCTCCTTCTGGGATCAGAATTTCTTCTGGGATTAGAATTTCTGCTTTCAGTGACTGTGGAGAATTAACAGGCAGCTGTGAAGCCTGGGAGGGGGGGATACTGGGCCTCCCAAACACTTTACCAGTACTGCTGAGACAGGTCCTCCCATCTTGGCCTGACCAGCTATTGGCACCGTTATGATCACAACTGGAACTTCCTGTTAATCTCTTTGTCTTCCTGTGAGGTCAGGTACCTGGACTGCTGTGGACTTCTGCTGTTTTCACCTGCCCTGCCCCACTGCCCCTTTGTCTGATACCTCGAGATCTCTTTTGCTTTCAAGTCCCGCTCCCTGACCCACTCCTGGTGGGGAAGCATAGCACCGTATTAGTCACTTTGTCAGGGCTGGGACAAAATGCCTGGCATGCACCCACAACTTTAAGATGGAGAGGTTTGTTTGGCTTACACTTTCAAGGGGTTGAATTCATGGCTGGCTGGCTCCAAATCAGAAATGGCGTAAGAGAAAGGCATGTAGAGGAAAGGTGCTTACTCATATCCTGGTGGCCAGGAAAGAGAAGCAAGGAATCAGGGACAAGAATTCACCCTTCTAAGCCATGCTGCTGTGATCCACCTCCTAAAGCACATTTAACCATGAACTCATCCACGCATGACCCTGCAGCTGACTCGAGCATCCCCGTGATCCAATCCTCTTCCACACACAGACCGTAGGGGGATGTTTTAGATATGGAACATAACAATTGCAAAGGCCCATTTCTTACCTGTGAAGCTAAACATATGAGCTGATTCTACAGGGATGTGTATGCTGAGGGAGAGAGAGAGAGGAGAGAGAGAGAGAGGAGCATGAGCAGTGTTCTACAGACTGAAAGCATACTGGGCAGAGAGGAGGCAATGGCAAGGGAGACAGGGACCTGAAGTCACCATTTAAACCCCTGGATACTGGTCCCCTCTTTAGACTTCACAGTCAGTTAAAACGTTTCTTTTTTTCCACTTAATTCAGTTTTCTTTAGCTTCTATCACTTGAAAGAAGAGCATTTTTCACCAAAGTTGAGGTTTCCTCTGCAGGTCCTTAGAATTCCCCTCTCACAGCACTGATAGGCTTCGTAGTTGGTCACCAAATTATCTGTTGTATGAGTTTTCCAGAGCTGCTTCACAGAGGACCCTAAACCAATGGCTGAAAAAAAAAAGAGAGAGAGAATGGAGCCAGGTTGGGTGGTGCCTGCCTGTAATCTCAGCACTCCGCGAGGCTGAAGCAGGAGAATCACAAGTTCAAACGCTGCCTGGGAAACCCAGGGAAACTGTTTCAAAAAGGGGGCGGGAATGTGTGAAGATGCAGCTCAGTGCAAAGTCCCTGGGTTAATCCTCAGTGCTAAAAGTTTTTAAAAGAGAGAATGTATTGACTCACATATCTGGGGACAAAGTCCTAAGTCCTAAATCAAGATGTCAGCAGGGCTAGCCTCTCTCTGAAGGCTCTGGGGAGAATGTGTCCCATGGATTTCTCTTATTTCTGATGTTCTGGTCATTGATTGCCCTATAGGTGCCTCCCTGTGATGTCTGCCTCCATTCTTTGTGGATGCCTTCTCCATCCTTGTTCATACATCTTCCCCCTGTGAGTCTCTGTGCCCACACACAGTTTTTCCTCTCTGGATGCTGATATCCAAATTCCCCCCAGCTTCTAAAGTCACTGGTCACCAGATGAGGTCTGTCCTACAAGAATGTACCTCATCATAATTTGCATCTTAACTGTATCTGCTATTTCCAAATCGGTATATGTTCACCTGGACCAGTGAAACTTGAACATTTCTTTTTGGGAGGAGACATAATTTAATTAATTGCACTTTTATATATCATGCACCTGGTTGTAAACTCAGAGAGAGGAGAATCTGCAGGCTTTTCAGAGTCTTCAAGGGCTGGCTCAGTGCCTGGCAGAGTGACAGTTGGACAAGTAATGAGTTCTCCAGAAGGATGACCAGAGAATGACCGCCTTTCCACAAAGAGGTGGTGGCCAGAGGCATTGCATTCTCTCTTGGTTTCCGGAAAAGACTTCGCCTGTAAAACATCAGAGGATTCAACATCCAGAGATAGGCTCAGGATGTGGTGGCTTTGGGCTGCCATGGTGTCAGTCGCAGGAGTAGAATGCAGGTGTGGAGTGGAGGCGAATCACTCAGGGTGTCCTGATGAAGGACAGGAGAGGGACAGTGGCTGGGATAAGTGTTGGGTGGAAGGAAAGGACTTTAGTGCTCGAACGCAAGGTAAGGTTTCCAAGGAGAACTTTCCAGAAGTCTTCATAGAAACTGGACAGTGGGCTAGCATCTCCCTGAGAATTCCTCCTCTGGAGTGTGGACTGCCTGGGCTGTGACATGGGCACCCAAAGGTGAGGCTCACAGTCTCCCCAAAGGTCACCCCAGATTGTGACCTGGGGTAGGGAGCTAACAGCAACCATTCCCTTTTTGTCCTTTGCTTTTTCTTCCTCTATACAGCTAATTAGCATTTGAACTTTTATTTTCAGGCTGGAAGAATTGACCCCAGGGGCACTCTACCACTGAGCTGTATCCCCAGCCCTGTGTTTCAATTTACAGTATTTTTAAAATTTTGAGACAGGGTCACCCTAAGTTGCCAAGTTGCCCAGGCAGAGCTCAAACTTGTGATACTCCTACCTAAGCATCCCTAAGTGCTGGAATTGTAAGCATTCATCTCCATGCCTGGCAGCATTTACATTTTTAAGAAACCAAATATTCTCTATACCATAGTTTTTAACTGTTTATTCCTTTCATTTACCCCTCAATTTTTTTCCCGCTGGATTCTTCCCGACTCTTTCTCTCTTGGTCTTAGCTTCAAGATGGCCCATTGGGACCACTTCCTCTGGGAAGAATGTTACCAACTGGGAAGGGCTGCACAAAGCTGAACTGGTTTGTGCTCCAACACCAGAAACTTTGCAAGGCACCAGCTAGCGTCGGCAAGTTACTGTCACTGTTGGGGTTATTTCTTTATCGTAGAAAGCCGTGTATTATTAGAGTTGGAAGGTGACCTTGGCTGTCATGGTAAGACCTTGGCCTGATGCTCAGTCCTTCCAGACACTACTGAGTACCCAGGCGATGTCGCCCAGCCCCATCTAAACACTCCTGGCTTTGGGAATCACTTCTTTCAGGGATGGCACATTCTGTTTTGAGTCTCTAATGGCTAGGAATTTCTTTCTTGTATTGAACCAAAACCCACCTCCCTGTAATTGTCACAGGCTGTTGACTTCTGTGGAAACAGAGTCTACAGTGCTCTTGAATCTGAGGACCCTTTCAGTATCTGAGGGCAGCAGGCACATGATTTCCCAATCTCTTCTCCCCAGGGCCAAGCAGTCTCGAGTTCTCAACCTCACTGGTTTTCAACTCTTCTCCAACATGTCTAGTTTTCTCTCATTCACTCCGCTGGCTGTGTTTCTCTCAAAGCACAATAAGTTGTCATATTTTTCAGAAAGTAGGAGGACCGGAGTTGGAACAAAATGCTCTATGTATTGTTTGACTGGCAAAAAGTGGAGTAGAACGGCATCTCCATTTTCTGTAATCAGAGGAAATTGCTGGCAATTACACTCCTAGGATTCCCTTCTCCCTGTAAGCTGTTCTCAGCAGCAAGGCTCTGTCTCCTCTTTTCTTCCCTCGAACTTGTTGTCTTGATCGATTCCTTCGTTCAATACAATCCACTGCACAAACTCTGCCATTTGGGGGCCCCGATGCCGATGGGACCAAAAAAAGGACCAAGTCCACACCCATCCATCTCTGCCAGTAGGAAGAACAGCGTCTATTCAGAGTAAGAACCAAGCGAACAGTACTGAGAAATAGATTGATTAGGAGGAGCCTTCATGGCATTGAAGAAAGGAAATATACAAAAGATAGGAGAAATAGAAAGATTGCATTTATAGGTTTATTTGTTCATCCGGTGGGTATCGAATTTATTGCCACTTGCTCTTCAGAACAGCAGTGAACCAAAGAACTTGTATTTCTGAGTTGGAGTTTACGATTCAGTGCTGGGAGATGGGAAAGACCAAAACTAAACACAGGTAAGAAGAAAACATGCAGTAGCCTTTGTCTGGCGTGCGGGCCTGCAAACTGTGGGCACCTCTGGCTTGTGGAGGAGGCACTTGCACGAGAGGATTGGAATTTTGGAGAAAAATGTAGCTTGAACTCGGATCTGAAGGATGAGTGTAGAGAGGAAGGGAATGCGCTGGCAGCTGTCTCCATGTGGGAGAGATAAAGAAGAACAAGGGAAGTTAAAGAGGAGTTTGTCGGAGGGGGTGATGGGAACAAGGCAGCAGCCGCAGGGAGTTGTGGGAGGACAGGGTTTTGTTTGGTTTGGGATTGGTATCGTCCCAGTCCATTCCTCCTGCTGATGTAACACATGAAAACAGAGCAGTGAAAGCAAGGACTAGGAAGCCCTTAGACAAGAGAAAGGGGATGGAAGCAGCCCTTTCCTGGCACCAGAAAGCGGCTGCATTGTTAGGGAACCAAGGGAGAACAGGACACAGATACTGATGTGGCTGAGTGGCCGGAGGTCCTTTCCTGGATGCTTTTGTTCGGCTTTGAAATAGACATCAAGGGCTCCCTGGAAGCAAGGAGGGGAGAGGGGAGTGTTGCATGTTGAGGAGAGAGAAGGTGGGAAGTAGTCTCTTAGGAGATGAGGCCAGAGGTGGACCAACAAAAGATCTGGGTCTGGGGTTCCCAAGGACCCACTGTCACTAGGGCCGGTGACAAGGAATGTGGGCTCTCCTAAGCCAGTGGGGTGCAGAGGCGCAAGTTCAGGTCACAGCTACTCTGTTGTGAATGTTGCAGCCCATTAGCCTTATAGAAGCGAGGGGGCCATGTGGGAACAGGATGTTCTCCAAGGGACAGTACCAGAGTAAGGCCCTCAACAGGGCTCACAGAAGGCAGAGGTCTTGATGATAACCTTGTAAAATGCAAGTGGTCGTGGATCCTGCTACTACCTCCGAAATACTCAGGGTTGAAATTATGTGTTTTCATTTTATCAGACAAGTTATTTCATTATTTTTTCTTTAAATAAATAGGGTGTGGTGGCACACACCTGTAATCCTAGTACTTTGGGAGCCTGAGGCAGAAGGATCACAATTTTGAGGCCAGCCTAGACAACTTAGTGACTTAGTAAAACCCTGCCTTAAATTTTTAAGACATCCTGGAAATGTAGCTCAGTGCAAAAGCCCTGAGTTCAATCCCCAGTACAAGCAAACAAATAGCAAAACAAAATAAAAATGAAAACAAAAATAACGTCAACTTATTCTGCTTTAAATTATCTTTAGTTCCTTTCTTCCATTTCTTACATAGCCTCTGATTGCCTCACCTTATAATGTATCTCCCAAGCACTGCGTATTGTTATTTTAGTGTTGTGTGTTCATTGTGCAGCAATTATTCCAATGTAAGGGGACCATCAACATTTTATAAGACTTCTACTTATTTACATGAAATTTCACATGCCATTTAAAACATCTTTAAAGGCAACATTATGGTCACTAAAGTAAAAAGCAATTATTCTTTAATAGAGGAACATATGATTTTAAAAATACATACACATCCAACTTGGAGATGCTGAGGACATTAGACAGCTGGCCATGCTCTCTACGGGTCAAAGCCCTTATGACCATTCCCATCTTCTCCAACTTGAACTCAACTAACGTCAAAACAGAGAGCTTCATATTATGTATCATGTCCCACAAGACTATGTAGTACTTTATTCAAAAGACTTTTGGTTGAATAACTGGAAAAAAGAAAGAAACAATAAAAAGAAAAGTGTGTGTGTGTCTGGAGGTGGCTTAGTGTAGTAGGGTAATCTACTGTAGAGAACTTATAAGAATGTTATCATTGATCATAGAGAATAAAGACTAGCCATGAGATTCAATAAATACCATTTATAAACAATTACTTGTGGGTTTTAATTCAGTTTGGTTCTTTGCTTGAAGCCAAACTTTGTCCTAAGTAATGGATAGATGCTTTACTGGTGAAGCTCTTAATTATTTAGCAGTTCTCTGGAGAAGCGAGCTCATGTTTCTTGGCCTCTCATCATAACCCTCGGATAAAGGGAAGCAGGGTCCTTTTGAGGAATGAGACTTCTGAAGCAAAATGCAGATGTAACTGGTTGTGTGGTTTGGACGAGGAGGGAAGAAGTTCAAAATTGGTGGGCTTCAGTTGGGGTTTAATGTGCACATTTTAATCAGCACAGGTATTTCAGAGTATCAAGGTCATGGCCAGTGACTGGCTGTCATGTAGCTGGGAGGATGCATTTCAGGTGCACTATATTATTTGGAGTCCCTTACTTCAGCCAGTTAATGTAACTTAATGCCAGGGAAAATATCAATGGAAACACAATGTACTCAGCGAAGGTGTTCTTTCCTTTGCATAAAAAATGGAAACAGCATACTGAAACAGCCTGATTCCAATTGCCTTTTTCCTACTGAAATAAGGAACATGCTTTCCTAAAGCAATGTTCTCTATTATTATTAGTTTATAGAGTGAGTAATTGTCTTCACTGAGCAGAGCCTCTGAGTCACTGTTTGCAAAACCGAATAAGATAGTGACACTGTTTTGTTTCCTTTTGTGAATCTACAATGCCATACATAAAGAATGACCTATGTATACTTACCTGAAAGTTTCATTACAAGATGCATGTTTCTGATCAGCCTATTTCCCAGGTGGAAGACACCACCTGGTCCCATGTTATGGAGCATCAGGTAGTAACCACGCACCCAGAGCCAGCATCACTGCATCCTGTGCTGGGTGCTGGATGAGGAGGAAGGGGCTGGAGAGAAAAGCCTATGGGTCAGATCACCCATGCTGGAGGGTAATGGTCCTGGGGACCCTCACACTGTCAGAGAAGGCTGGGTGTCACAATAGGGAAGAGAGCGGCTGGGATGTAATGCGTGTGAGCCCCACGCACAGAAGGCATGACCCCATCTTCACCCCAGAGCCCCAGGTGAGAAACACATTCACATTACAGTTCAATGCAACAAGCACAAGAGCAGAGCGTGCAGCTGTACCTCCTGTGCTTTCCATCTGGAGCTGGGGTGATCTTCCTGGCCCAAGGGTCCCTGTCACAGGGACTTGAATGCTGATGAATTGGACTGACAGAGGGGAAGAGGCGGGATTTGTATGGAGCAATGCCTACACATGCATTCACAGGAGCGGGAGGCATTCGGGAATGGCGGGGTGTGGCACAGTTGGAGCGGCTGGACTTTCGATCCATGAGAGAGGTCATCAGAGATGTGTGGTGCACACTTGTCTTCCCAGCAGGAGACTGCAAGTTCAAGCCCAGCCCGGGCAGCTTAGTGACTTAGCAATAAAAAGTTAAGAAAAAAAAGAGGCTGGGGATGTAGCTCAGTGTGAAAGTCCTGGGTAAATCCCCAGTACCACAGAAATTAATAAAAATGATAAATAAATATCTAAAAGGTAGTTTCGGATGTTGGTAAGGGGTAAAATGGCAGAGAGCTGGAGCCCCGGACAGAACCCTTGGGCTGTCCCCTCTCCTTGGGAGGACAAGGAGCCTGGCAGGCAGGGCAGCTGCGCAGCTTCTTCCTGTCTCAGGCCTGTGGAGTACGGCTTCTCCACGACTGTAGGACCCAAAGGTGGCCTCCAGCAGGCAAGGGACCTCCAGTGAGGTTCAGAGAACAGAACATGATCCCTGGGTGAGTGAAGAAGAGCTGCGAGGCGACACAGCCGTGACTTTCTAGCTAAGTTGCTGAGCAGACACTGGTGTCCCTGCCTGATGTATCAGCACTGGTGGTGGCCCTGTGTCTGGCCTGGAGCTGCCTGTGGGTCTCCAGGTTGGGATGAAGGTGGTCCAGGAAAGGGACAGTGACCTCCTTGCCATGCCTGTGTTAGCTGCACGAATTTGAAAGGAAGGAGATCTAGGGGCAGGAATCATGGGAACATCAAGATGAAAGAGCCAAGGTGGGACGGGAAGGTCTGTGGGGGAAACTGAGGCCTGGCTGGGAAAGGAGGGGGTCAGCAAGCAGTGTCAGAGCGTACAGGGCGAGCATTAGCCTTAGTGCTCAAGAGACAGCAGGTAAACTGCCCAGAGGCCCTGCATGGGGAGACTGCAGTTGCTGGGCAGCTCTGGAAGAAGGGCTGGGCGGGGAAGAGGGATACAGCAGGAGGGGACCCTGGGGATCACAGGGTCTGAGTGTGTCTCACTCCACATGCACATGGCTGGCAGTGGGGTGACCTAGAGGCAAAATGTGCCACTCACAGCCAATTGGAGGAGCAGGCTTATCTTCTAAGCAGAATGGCCAGCAGTGTCTCATTACCTCTTTTGATTTCTATGGTTGTTGATATTATTATTTTTGCAATCATAATTGTTCCTAAGACTGTGTTGGATCCTCAAACTCTGCTAGACATACTACCCAGTGCATGAAAGGATGTAGACTTGATTGAAAACATCCAAGCTCTCCGTGCCTTTGCAGCAAAAGGGACATTCCTTTTAGGTGAGATGAACCTTGGGTGGGAAAGTCATTCATGGTCATGGACGAGCATCTGAATGAAGTGTGGGTGCAGTTTGTTTTGCATGGGGGGACCCAGAGGAATAAAGAGGTGCCCTCTGAATTTCACAGCAGGCAGCAGATGGAAAGGAGGTTATTCAAGACCAGCAAATGAACACAATGAAAAGCAGGAGCTCAGCCAGTGAGGCACTTCCTGCCTTGGCACGCTGGAGACTTTCACTGTGAAGGTTTGGTGGGCTGTGGGAACATGACTGGACAGGAGCTCCTCCTGAAGGCTCTCACTCAAAATGATGGCCAGTGGGTTTTGCCATCATCAGCCAAACTCCGTGACCCTCTGTCCTGCAGGTCCTCAGTGACCTTCCTGTAGCACTGTGTGGCTTAACACATGTGTGAACCTTGCCTGATAGTCTTCTATTGACTTGCAAAATTCTAATTCATTAATGCAATGCTTTCTGGACCCCAGTAACTTTTCAGATTTAGTAGTAGCCATCGAAGAGCTTGATACCTAATAGGTTAGGAATATACGTGTTGAAGTGGAACTGCAACCAACTCACTCCAATAGAGGGAGATCCAGCTATGATAAAATGAAGGCACACATTGGTATTTTTCCTTGTGTAACTTAATTAAAATGTATAATAAAGCATGTATCTATAGACTATTCAGGTTTTCTGTCATGAAAAGCTTCTGGAGAATCAGCATCCATTTACTAGATGTGGTTTAAATGTTCCAAAGGAGAGTAAATCCAGGTTCTGGAGCTAGATTCAGTTATAGATTCAAGGAGGAATTCTTGCCTTGTTACTTATATTCGCTCCCTTAGTAAGTTATCTCATGGAAATAGGCAAAATAATATTTGCTTCCCAAGGAAGGAACAAAATGTAAATCAAAATTATTATTTGACTATTTCTTTTTTTTTTTTTGGTACTGGGGATCAAACATGGGTCCTTGCACTTGCGCAGCAGGCAGTGACTATTTCTTTTGGAACAAGAGGTGAAGCCTGTTTATTTTATAAAGTATTAGAGAAACACCAACACCAGTGACAGGGTTTTGTACACTGACAGAGTGGGAAACATTGTTAGTGATTCGTCATTCATGGTTGGAGAATATTCATCTTCAAACATCATCTATGGTCATCTATAGCTTAAAAATGACTAGATATGTGGAATATAATGATTTTATCATATAAACTATCTTTTCAGAAGTAGGTTCAACCATCTGAAAGAGTAATGTTTATAAGTCACAAAAACCAAATTTTGGCAATTGCAGATGGTTCAAGATAACATGGAAATTCTATTCACTCAGAAAAAAGTGGCATTTCAAATGCTGACCTACAAAGAGAAATGGTGGGCCCACATGCATTCTCCTGGGGCCCAAAGGCCTGCTCTCAACAGAGAGGAAAGTATTTTTTCTGTTGCTTTAAAAAGTTGTCAGATTTTATGGTAGATTATTGTTCAATCCCTTCATAATGAGGGAGCTGATGGACCATTTTTTGGAGCAGAGTAGATCAGCTACAAGTAGATCAGCTAAATGTATTTCAGGTTATACCAGCTAAGCCTCAAGTATTGTTTAGCTGAGTTTGTTGAAAGTCATGGTTACATTTATTTGGAAGTTGAAAATGGCTCATAAAGTGATGCCCACTAAAAAACTTTGAAAAAGCCTTAATAGACACTGTCTCCTTTGAGAAATACTATTATCTTTTATTCATTAAATAGAACAAATCAAGTTCCAAATGCCATATTGAAATTGCTGTGCTTTTGTTGTTTTTTATTACTAGAATAAAAGGGTCTAGTTTTTCTTTCTCTTGGCCTTTGAGTGTTGTTTTATAGAGGAAGTCAGGCATTATTTTGTTTATAATTAAAGACTATGTACCAAAGCACAATTTGAATAAGCAACTTTAATTAATCAGGAAAAAAACCCAACAACCTTCTACACCCATATTTCGTTGCTAAGAATGAGTAAAAAGGGTTTTCTTTTTCCCATTGAGGTTAGAAGCAGGTCAAGTCAGTAATTGGAGCTGGCTAGTCATCAGCTGGTTTGACCTGCTAGGCTAGAATTTTCTTTACTATGGGAAAGTGTAATCAGAAAACCAGATGTATCCCCATCCTGCGACTGGAGTGTAATGAGGAGCAGGCAGTTCATTCATTTTCCCCAAGCTTTTCAGATCTTCATTCAGCCATTAGGTGCTTGACTTTGCACTGGGCTGGCTGAGCATTGTTTTACTGGATTATTGTCCAGGGTTGTAGAAATGTAGATTCAAATGTTCATGCTGTCTCCGATCTCCTGTTTCCTTCAACAGTTGATGCCTATATTGCCTGAAAACAAGGAACAAACTGTAGGTTTCAAATAAATAAAACTAGGAGCCTGCTATGATGGCTTCGCTCCCAGTCATAAGGGTGTTCTCTTAGGGCCTATGGATGCTGTATCAGGCTGGTGGGGGATGGGTGAACACCCCCTCCTTGGGGGAAACTGGGGCCACACACAGCAAAAACAGGGACGCTCCACCAGACTCGTTTCCACACCACAAACCACCTTATTCTGTGTTCCACTCAGCGCATCTGTCCTACTTTCATCTTCAAGTTTTCCACTTGTTTCTCAACTTCAGTTCACTATTTAGATTCATCTGCATGTCCTAGTTTTCAAAAAGAAAGAGGTCACCTAAAATTTCTTTTTTTCTTTTAACAAAAATTTGCAGACAAAGTTGTGTATATCGTGGTACTATTGGGAGTGTTTTTGAAACAGGTTTGAAGCACCTTTCAGACATGAGCTGCTCAAAGGCCATCTAACTAAAGCAAGAAGCATGATATTTATTGGAAGCATAGAGGAATGGAGGAAAGAATTCAGCTTACGAAGCCATCAGCCTTTAGGAAGATGTTTTAAAGACCACAGTTAAGGAGGATGCCTCAGCAGACTGCAGAAGAGACGCTTCCTCTGGCTTCTGAAGGCTTTGTCATGTGGGCAACTGGGTCAACACCATGCCTCTATGTCCTCCAACTAATTTCCAAGGAAGTCAGTTCACATAATGATCCGGAAGAATCAAAGTGCTTAAATATTTTAGAGACATAAGAGTTGAAACTGGAATAATGCCTAGAGTCCAGAAGAGAAGTTCATGAATTCTTTAGCTTCTGATTTTAATTCAGTGGAGGTGTTGAAGGAAATAAGTCAAGTCTGGCCCACTCCTGTGCTTTTGTGCAGCTTGGATGTGGCTGAAACATCCAGGGGAGGGAGAAGAAGAATAGACAGCAAAATCGGGGATGTGTTTTCTTGGAATGATCTCATCCCACTTAAATATGGCAAATATCTAGTTGTAGGGATGCTTTGAGCATAGCAGGTGAGTTTAATTATGAATGGTGGTATTAGGTATTTGGTTGTAGAAAGGTTGGGAACTGTTCCTAGAAATATGGAAGAGGAAAGCTGAGGAAGCTGAGACTGCTACTTTTCTTGAATCAGAAATATGAGTGCTTCCCCTCAGATCCAAGCAGGAGACAGAGGGATTCCCCTTCTGTGGCTGAATGCTTCTCTTTGGGGCTGACTCTCATTTAACTCACAAAGTAAAATGATTTATGGTATGTGGCCTTATGACAGGGTAGAGTTTTCTCTTGTGAAGTTACTCAACAGTGAGGAATAAATATCACTGTTTTTGACCAGGTGCCTCACAAGATGTTTGGAATGATGGGAAAGGAAGAAGAGAGGATGTTAGAGAAATTTCTAGAAGGATTTCTAGGGGTATCATTTCTTTTTTCCTCTTCCAGGGACAGCTGCTTTGCCAATGTGGCTTTTCTGTTCTCAGCTTCCCCTCCTTCTTTATTGTATTTGACTTTTGTCTGCTTTCCCACCACCTGGGTCTTTCCCAGGCTCATCTCAGGAGATGTGAGTAGGAATTGAAAGGCTTAATCACACCTCAAAGGGTGTGGGCAGGCAGATACGGTGGCTTGTGCAGGAGAACTGGTGGGCTTCAGAGATGTGTAAGGGAGCATCCTTGAGCTGACCCTAAGGAATTTTGCAGGAAGTTTCAGCCATCTCCCAGAATAACGTTTTTTCATTGCTCTTACTTGGAACAATGATTTCAGTGCTGGGTAAATGTTTTGGTGTCACAGTATGTTCAGAAAAGGAAGGGATAGGAAAAAAGCAAAAATAGCTCTGAAAAAAAATCACTAGGGCCATGGAGTGAGCATCCTGAGTGTAATCCTCATGTTTTCTAGTTCTAAACCTCATCTTTTCTAGGACCAGTGGTCATCAGATGGAATCTGTCTCTAGTTCCCCGATCTGTTGTGTCTCTTCCCACAGGGGCTTGGCCGTGCTCTTCTCTCTGGACACATGCTCCCAATATTTCCCATTTCTTTGTTTCCTTCTCACCCGCCTCTGTAGGGTACTTGTCCTGGGTACCATTCTTTCAAGGTCGTGCTTACTCTGTAACCGGGAAACTTGGTAAACTAACTCAGCTCACTGTGCTCCTAGCAAGTTGGGTCCTTGAATCAAGCCCGGCCCAAGGGAACCTCAGAATAGGTGGCAGTTTGGCCTTTGTCACGGAGGGGACGAATGATCATTGGATTGCAGCTTGGGAGACTTAGGGATGCTCCTCAACTTGACCCTGCAGATTCTAACTTGTGCTGCCATAGCTTTAATTGCCTTTGTCTTTTTAATATTTTCATCCCTTCCTGTTTTAAAAATTTATATTATCCTACTAAATTCCATTGTATTCCAAACACTTGAAGAAATGATATCAAGTCATGCAAAAACTTTTCTGGTTTTTAAACTAGAAGTACATATTCCAGCTATTGTAGAGTTGAGGTCTTTGAAATAACATTGAAATGGCAGATGTGTCTACAGACATTGTAGGTGGAAACTACAGCGCACTCCTTGGAGATAAAAACACAAATTAATGAATTACGTTGACAGCAAATCAAGGCAGGTCTTTCAAGCTTGCCTGTTCGGAAATATTTCAATCACTTCAAAACTGAATGTTTTATCTTAGCCGTAAGTACATTGTCATTTCATTCAGTCTGCAGGAGGGTAATATACTCCTTAAGGATATAGATTTTATTCTTGGGATTTTCTTAAAGAATTCTATTAATAATATATAGGTTTAGAATACAATAGTATCTTTGAAAAGTGGGCATTACAAATATAAAGCTAAAGCAGATACAAAGGTAAGCAAAAATGATTCAGTAATGGAATGATACGTTCCTAATATTTGTTAATTTCATGTAAGATTAACTTTAATCAGTTTATGAAAAGTAGACATTTAAATATCATACTCAGAAGAAAACTTAAAAACCAGGTAAAATTCTTTGCTGTAATAAAGTTTATGTTGGATAACTAACAGTGAAAAGTTTTGTCCAAAGAATATATTTAATTTGAGTATAAAACTCTCCTTTAAAGCTCCCGGAAGAATAAAGAGAAATCATAGGGAGATTCTGGAATTTATTTATATTATTTTTTGTGGGCATATAATAGTTGCTATTTATCATTGAATATGCAGTCATTTTTAATTAATCAAATTTATTTTCATCCAGATTAAAGGCAGGGAGTTATACTCTGACTTCCCTGCTAAATCTGTATTGATGGCCAACATCTGTTGGAGATGAAATGAGAAACAGTGTTTAGTGCCAGTATCAGTATTTCCCAGATTAGCTATGTAACTGTCATTGATATATATATATATATATATTTATATAAATTACATGTATATAATAGACCATACATATAACTGAGTGCAGGTATGTAAAATAAAATTACATAAGATGTGTAATTATTGTAAATACCCGTAGTCAGTTATATGTATGACCTATTATATATATAATTTACATAATTTTAGTTGATAAAGATACAAATACAGAGAGGGACAAGGTGTAATGCCATAAACCGACTGACAAATAGCTTTGACATATGCAAAATACACATGGAAATTTAAAAAAGGATACAAAATTAAATGTAAGAAAGAGATAAAAGAAATGAAAAAACAGGCATTGGCCCATAGTATGAGACCCGTTAGGTACCGGAAATTACATCCACTTTGTCTTCTTTCTCGGAGTGCGTTTCTTGTTCCTGAGAAAGGGGAGATCAGGATCGACTATATCGACTTCATTAGTGTTTGACATTTGGCCACTTTTTAAAAATTGTTGAGTGCTTCAAAATGTTTAAGGAAGAAAAGGGACGCTGAGCCCCGCCAGGGTCCGGGAGGGCGTGGCCTGGGCGGCTTCGCCTCAGCCTCGGCTCCGCCCACGGGCCGCCTGCGCCTGCGCACAGCCACTGCTCCTCACCTGGATCAGCGCTGCTCACCACGCCGCGGCCCCCCACCTGAACACGGCACCTGCAGCACGCCCCTGGCGCCGGTGCAAGCTTTGGATGGCATTGACTGTGATGCCCCAGCCCCCATAACGGTGGCATCAGGGCACTGGGGTCAGGATGTGACTCAGAAGCTGATTTCAGCTGCTCGCTGAGGCTTATGCTTACCCACTTGTCCACTAACTGTGCACAGCACTCTCTGAAAGGCATCAGGCTCACCCTCAGTTCCTCAGCTTTGCCGAAGTGTTATGTTCCGGAGGAAGACGTGAGCCGATCTGTCAGTCATATCTGTTATCTGGCAAGAATGGGCAAGCTTCTGAATCTAATTATGCCTAGCTTTGTGAACTTGGGTAAATCACCGTACCACTGCGAGTCACGGGAGTTTAATTTGCAGTGCTACAGAATAATCTTAGAAGTTTCTTTTACCTTTGCAAAGCTCTTTCTCTCTCTCTGTACGATTAAGTATCTAAGGATTTTTCCAACTGTTATGCATTTTTCTAGAAACTCATATAAAAGGAAATCAAATTTGAATACAGCATCTTTTAACTATAATGTAGTATCCTGTGCTTCATTTACCTAAAGCTATCCAGGACAGGTGAGATCAGCCTAGATAAAGGGAGGGCATATTTATTGCTCTTCATTTTAGTAGCAATTTAAATTTCATAGGAACTTGTTTGCATTTTGTTTTGGTTTTAAAGGAACTCCTATCTTGTCATTCATTTAGGTTATCAAATAGGTGAGACAAATGTTTGGTTCCTACAAGCACACAGTGGGCCCTGATGATTTACAGGCCCATCTTACACCCGCCTACACTGCGTGGAGATGCTTTCATCTTAAGGTTTCAATTTTAATGAGTCCTTTGTGGAGCTGGCTTTGTAAGCAGCCACTTTCTCTACACGTCATGTAGATTGGTATTTCTTCTCTTGAAATATGCCTGGATTGCACACCCTGACATGCTTATAAACTAAATGCAGAAAAGGCACTGAAGAAATAATTATTTCATGCACAACATCCGCAACGTATTTCCACTGTTTAACCTCAGACACATTGTTCTCATTTCCACTCTTCACAAGACATTTGTTCTTTTTACTGTTCTCTGCTTTAAGTGGATGGGGATCATCTGGTGTGTTGATGTTATGAAATATGGAATTCTCATATTAATGGTTCCCAAATCATCTGGGAATACTTTACTCCATGTCTCTGCCATGATTCAGCATTACCTTGTATCATATAGAATGAGTGAACATGCTATTAAATTACCCCTTTTCACGTCACTCACATTTTTTTTATTTTTGAAGACCTCTGTCTTACTTCCTCTTTATGAAGTGGGTGACCACTGAAGTGTGACATCAAAAAAGGAAATCCCATGGCGTTTATGTGCAGTTTGACCTTTATATCAAGTTGCTGACGTCAGTGTATGAAGGACTTCAGGGGCTGAATAAAGGGATGTTGGAGAAGGGGATCTGAGGAAATTAAATTCTTTTTTATTTGTTTGATCAATCAATCAGTTCAGATAAAACAGATCAATAGGTTTGAAAGAAACCTGTCAGAAAAGAACCTGAACTTTCCCAATCACGTCAGCTGATTTTTCTAGAGTATCAATTTTGTTGCCTAGGACACTGTGCATCAAGCACTCTAGCTAAATGAAAAGAAATAAGATCAATCCATCAGTATGCTAGGGGCAGCCACCAGTTCACCTCAGAGCTACATTGCTGCTATCATTGCCTTCATTTTATTTTTGCTCAGCACTGTGGCAAGCACTGTGTGAGTGGCATTTCTGCTGTTAAAATAAGGTGCAAGATCCAAGGACTTTACCAGTGGAATTTCAATCAAAACAGAATTTAAGGAGAGATTTTAAAACTGTAGGCTTTCAAGACTAGTCTCTCTCCTTCTGTCTTCTTCCTCATGATCCACAGGACTCACAGAGTGGATTGGTGAAGGGTGAGGCCCCACAGGCCCAGCACTGTGGGATCGGAGAGGCCAGCTGAGCACACAGCCCAACGGCCGGCAGGAGAGGGCAGGAGGGACCTCGAGACATCAGGGCAGAGGAGCGGGGCTGACTGTCAGGCTGGCTTCAAGCCTCACCTCTCCTCTTGCACTTAGCTTTAAGAAATGAAAGGTTCCAGCTGGACCTGGTGATGCATGCCTGTAATCCCAGGGCTCTGGGAGGCAGGGGCAGGAGGATCAAAATTTAAGCCTAGCCCGGGCAACTTAGTGACTTAGACCACATCTCAAAATGAAAGAAAGACAGGAAGAAATTAAGGGTCCCAGTAAGAGACCACTATGCGTTGAACAGGAGGAGCTGCCCTGCATGCGTGCAGCCCTAATGTCCTGGCCTAATGAAGCCACTGGCTGGCTGGGGCTGGGAGGCTGTGGTGCAGATCCGGCAGGGACTTTTGTGCCTGCTGCCCCTAGTGTCCCGGGTGTGCTGCAGTGCAGACCGTGCAGCTGTGACCTCCGGCTGTGGTCCTTGGGCATCGGGGCCCGTCCTTACCCGATGCCCCGTGCGTCTCCCCCCTGGCTGTGCTGTGTGCCAGCAGGGATCCTCTGACTGCGCCCAGCTACCCGGGCAGGACTCCGTTTCCGGTATCTGGATCTCAAAGCAGTGAACCCTCATAACTGATAAATAAGTGGGCTTAACAGAGAGAGAGGAAGAGTGGGGCACAGAGCTCACTCAGGCCTTGAAGCTGCGGACCACAGCTCGGCTTTTCCTACGTCTTAACCCCGGGGACCGACAGAGGCACTGTTACCCTGAGGCTGGGCGACAGTTTCATCCCTCTGCAGGTATGAAGTTGGCATTGGTACCCTTGACTGCAGTCTAACGAGTCTGGAAAACGATCCTCTGCAAGAGGAGGACCTGGGAGTGGCTGGGCCTGGACTGGTGTTAGATGTCCTGTCCTGTCCTGTCCCGTCCTCCCCTCCAGAGCCACTGCATGGGCCGAGGTTGTGGCCAGACTGTCAATCCCCTGCTCACGCTGGCTACTGTTAGGGTACAAATTGCTCCCCTGTCCCAGGAGGCTCAGATAATGGGTCTGATTTCTGTTCTGACTTGGAATGTAATAAACGTCATAATCGAATGCAGATTTTTTTTTTTGGCACTGGGGATCGAACTCGGGTCCTTGCGCCTGCACAGCAGGTGGCGAAACAACTGAACTAAATCCCAAGCCCTCGAACACAGATTTTGGGTAAATAAAAATTCCAAGGGAGAAAATGCCCCCACATAATGCACGGAGACTTCCTGCCAACGTGCGACACATACCTCCTGAGCGTGTGTGCTCCGTTGGACTGCGGCCGTTTCTTCAGCAGACCCCGGACTCTTCCTTTGCCTCAGTGCTGGCTCAGTGTCCACGTCTCCATCTCCATGCCCTTCCTCCAGGGCGGCCTCGGGATGGGCACCTTGGCCAGGCACGCAGGATGCACTCCCAGAAGGGCCCGCGCTGTTTCATCTTCTGATGTCACTGTCTAGAAATTCTTGCTTTTTTTCAAATAAAAGTCTGCACTGGAACCCTAAATGGCCACCTATCTGCTGATAACGTGAAAATCTACTTTCCCAATCACCCCAGACCCCAGGAGGAGTCCATACTGCAGTGTCCGGGCCACCACTGCCTGGATGGTCACCTTTGAAACTCAAGCAGCCCCCAAACCCTTTCCAACCCTGGTAAAGGAGCCCCCAACTCCCGACTCGGGACCGAGGCTGGAGATGCGCTCCTCCCTGGCCTGGCTGGCTTCTCTGGGTTGGATAACTCAGCCTCCTCACCAAACTTCACTCAGCACCTCCGTCCCCTTCCTTCCATCCGGGCACCGTGCTCTCTCTTGGGGGTGCCTCTTGGTGGTGGCTGGCTCTGGTTTGTGTCCCCTCTGTCTATGGTCCACATTTCACTCTAGAGGCCCCTTTCAAGCAGCATTTCTAGTAACAACCGAGGAGCTGGGAGTGGTGGTGCATGCCTGTAATCCCAACATTCTGGGAGGCTGAGGCAGGAGGATTGCTAGTTCAAGCCCTCCCTGGGCAACTTAGTGATTTAGGGAGATCCTGTCTCAAAATAAAATTGAAAACACCAGCCTGGGAATGTAGCTCTTAGCACAAAGGCTGGGTTCCATCCCAGTGCCATAGTACATACATACATATAAATAAAGTGCATGGAGGTAGAGCGTACACCTTTTCTATGACATTCAGGTGTCCATTGGTGACCCTTGCCTTTAGTTCTGCCTGAATCCTTTCACCTAGGTCTCTCAGGTGAAGTGTGTGTGTGTGTGTGTGCGTGTGCATGCGTGTGCTTGTGCGTGTCCCTGTCCATGCCTCCCAGCACTCCTTACACGGCCCAGGGCACAGCCTAAACTTGTGGGCCATGTGCCACCAGCCTCTGCTCTCTTAGCTTTGGGCTCAAAGTGTCCCCAGACTATTTTCTTCTGGTTCTGACTTTACCTGTTTGTCTTCCTCCATCGGAAATGGTATGGTCAAAAATATAGGCAGTCGGATCCATTTGCTGTGTCCAGTGCCAGCGTGGTGGTTCAGAGACTAGAGGAGTGTGTGCAGCCTGCGGAGAGCCAGGGGGAATCAAGAAAATTCCTGCGCTCTGACTGTCCTCGGAGATAAGGTTTCTGGGAAGTGATGCAGATGAAATAAAATCACAGGGGCAGGGCTTGCTGTGATAGGGTTAGTGTGCTTGGAGAGAGAGATTCCGAAGTTGGTCTCCCTCCCTCTCTTACTGTCTCTACCTGCCAGGAAGCACCTCTCACCACTTGGGGATCAAGGGTGGCAGGCCCTGGCCCTGAACTTGCCAGCCTCCCAAGCTGTGAACTCTGGCTGGGAGTAGCCATCCTGGCTGTGGTCTCTTGCTGTGACAGGCCGGATGATGAGTGCATGGTGGTGAAGGCCGAGTTCTGCCTTTGTGCTGGGAACTCCTGTGTACAGCCTGTGCCAGAGGCAGTAAGGTCTTGGTGGAAGTGTGCTGCTGTCTGCCTCTGTCTTCTCCTCTGTGAACTGGGTTTGGGGAGGACAGGAGAGAGGATGTTATAAAACAGATAAAATGCTTCCAACCCTGGCTGGCACTTAGTAAGCGCGTCATAAACATTAGCTGTCATATCACAGTATGCGGACATTTCTGCAGACAGCAGCAATGTAATCACTTAATTCAGTAGGCATCTGTGGGAGAATATTTGCAAGGGTATTTCAGTATGAGACGTAATATGATAGATTTTATGTACTGTTCGTCTTCTCAGAGGCTTATGTTTAGTTAGGGGAAATTACCCTAATTGCAGTGGCATCGTTAGAAAATGCAGCTCACTTACTGTCTCCCTTGTTTATTCCACAAATATCTTGTGACACATGCCATGCCAGGCCCTGTGTCAGGTGCTGGGTATGGAACGGAGAGCGGGCTCTCTGGAGCCCTGCGCTGTGGCCGAGGCTTATATACCAAAGAGTGAGCAATTCTACTAAAATGTAAGCTCAGAGAAAAGGGTAGGAGTGTCCACAAGAGGATGAGGGGCCCTGGGAAAGGCTGGCGTACCATGCAGCCAGGTGTCACAGTGTTCCAGGGACACAGAGGAGGGAAGGATAAACAGTTCTGCCACAAAGAAAGGTAAACTGGAACCATTTGTAGGGAAAGGCACGCACCTTGAGTTTGTAATGCGAAGTGAAGTAAATCAGACACAGGTTAAATAGCACATACTTTCTTTTATTGGGAAACCCAAAGTATAAATAATTAAAGAACAAAATAAAAGGTGGGTAATAGGAGACAGGGAGATGATGTATTGCGAGAGGGAAGTGGACCAAGACATGGAGGGAAGGGCAGGGAGAGAAAGGGGATGTGAAGAGAAGCAAGATGTGCTACGCACGGGCCCCAGGTCCCCACAACAAAGTGCTCCATCTGTACTGCAGACATGGACTAATGCCAATCAAAATTTAAAATAAAAACTGTTAACAACGAGGCAGGACGACAGGTGAGCAGGACCAAACCGACAGCTCGCCCTGTCATGGGCTTAGTTGGCTCCATCTCAGGGACGACTACTATCTAGACACCCCTGATTGTGAAGGACCTGAACCCCTTTCCTCCCTGCTGAGTCCTCAGGGCCCCACCCTGAGGCCCCTGGAACTTAATTGCCAGTCAGCAAAAATGTGCAGGCTGCGTGGGTGGGACAGGGGCCTTTCCACCTTAGCTGGAAGAATTCAGGCTGTTCCCTTGGAGCAGTTAGTGCCATGTTCACAGCAGCATCAGGACAGAGTGGGTTGAGTCAGACTAGTGCTCCAGCGTGGTGACGATTAGGTCCTAAGAGGCAGGATTTGGAACCATGTGGAAACGTTTACAGTAATTCTCCCAGGAGAGGCTGCTGCTGGGCTTGGGAGGGAGAGGGAGAGGCGGGAGGGGGTAGGGAACAGACAGTTTCACAGTGCAAATCCCTGCAGTCCAGTTATAGGGGCTGAGCAAGAAAGTCAGCCAGGCTGAAGGCAGACAGAGTCGGCGCGGGAGACGGGGCTCACGGCACCCGCGCTCCTGGGTGCTTTCTCTGGAAGTGCTGAGCTGGATGGTGGTGGCCCCGGCTGGGACCTGGGCAGACACACACTGGGGCGGCCACGCCTCTCACTAGGTCTCTGCTGGGGACGGGGTGCCCGTGCCCATCCCCATGGCGGGGACGCTGGTACCCCTGAATGTACCCACGCCGCTCCTGTCCTTAGCCACTTGCTCAAGGTGCGTGGATTTTCTCCAGCCTGACAGGTGCTCATTGTGGCCTGTGGTGAGGAGAAAGCCACAGACAAGTCTGCCCCACGAGTCATGTACTGGACACGAAGAAGATTCTTAGCCCAGGGAGGGTGGGAACGTAAAGGGAAAAAGGGTGGGGTACAGAGGCGGTGCCTCCTCTAAAGCCGTCAGGTTGTATTCTGCTGGGAAGAACAAAGCCAAAACCAGTACATAGAGGCACGGAGCTGGTGCTTGTTTCCCTGGGAGAAGGAGCAGGACTGGCTGCACCAGAGACCATCATGGGTGGGAGTGGGTTTCACCCACCCCGTCCTCCAACCCACAGGTTCAGTAGGAGTTCCGGGTGCTAACAGTATCAATCCACCTGAGGAAAAAACACGCCTTCAAAACTCGAAGGTAAAGTGCCCAGTATGTGTACTTATTTTGTAACATCTTCGGGCCATTAAAAAGTTTTCTATCAAGCTGTCTCAAATGGTAGAAGAAGTCGTGCATTCGTTTACTCATTCAACACATAGCTGGCATCCTGTCTGTGTGAAGCAAGTCACCAGGCTCTGGAGACACATCACCAGCTGAATGACATTCCTGCTTGTCCTGAGCTTGCAGGCAAATGGGACGCATGTCATAGCCCAAAAGAGTATGAGCTTCCTTTGAAGTATGAATTTTCTTTTATAAATTCATATAAAGTACACCAGTGTTTCCTCTTCATGCATTGCTTCAAAATCAGGCATCGTCGGTGAGACTCAATTTACAAACTCATGAGATGCAGGGATGAAAGAGCAGTTTGTTACCTGCGACCACCTCCGAAGGTGTTTTAGGAGGTATTTTTGTAGAGCGGGCGAGAGGTGGGGACCCAAGTGCTTCTCTGTCTACACTTCCACCTTCCTGAAACTGCCCAGGGGGCTTTGAGAGGATCATAATGTTAGAAGTAGGAGGTGCTGAGCTGTGATTTAGATCTAGAATGTCACCCACAAGTCTTACGTGTTTAGATGTGGGGCTGTTGAAGGGCGATAGGATCCTGGGGTGCCATACTCCTCGTGCATCGATCCATCGGTGAGGTAGTTCACAGCTAACCGTGTTGTTAGGGGCTGAGGCCTGATTGGAAGAGGTGGTCCCTGGGGCCTGCCTGTGGAGGTGTATCTCCCTCCCTGGATCCTCCCTTCTCTCTGTACTTCCTGGATACCATGAGCTGAGCAGCTTTCTTCTGCCATGGTCTTCTCCATGATATTCCTGCCTTGGATCGAGCCAACTATGGACTGAATTTCTAGAACCATAAGCCAAAACAAATTTCTCCTCTAAGTTCCCAGTGTTGGGTATTTTGTCCAGCATTGGGAAAATGACTAATACACCCTGTTTGAATGGGCTTCTTCTCAGCCATCTCTCCTGAGGGCCACTGTGTCCATGGGACAGGCGCAGCCAACCCATACCATGCTTGGTGCACAGGACTTTCATGAACTGCCTGCATGTCCTACAACTGGACCCATCCCTAACTTAGCAGGCACAGAGTTTTGCACCTGGGTACTCTGTCCCAGGGTCCAGCAACCATTTCTGCCCACCAGCCTCACTCCAGCCAACCTGAGTGTCTTTCTAATCACAAGAAAATCTTCCCTACTCCATATTCTATTGCAGAGATGTCTTGCTTACCATGAGGGCTAGGTATTTTTGAAACAAAATACAAGATTTTCTGCAAAGGTGTGACTTGGGTAGCCCCTGAGGAAACAGGCTGAGTGAATGCTACTACCTCCCATGGGGAGAAGGAAAGGCATCTAATATACAGGGGAAAACAACAATTTTTTAAAATCCCAACGTAAGTGTTTTAGCTTCCTCACAGTTTCCAGGAAGCTCGATCAGTTTATCTGGTGGTTTCATTCCCTTTGTTGCACAAGGAAGTACATTTCTTTTACTTCACAAATATCTGTTGACACATTTTATGTGCCGCAGACGTGTTCCTTGGGGATGACTTTCTAAGATGAGCCGGGGCTGGAGGAAGGAGGGCTCGTTGAACTGGCTTCTGTTCCAATGTCATCAACTGCTCACGCCAAGGACCCCGAAGCCTTCCTGAGGCTAAGCAGACCCCAAACACAGGATCTACTTCACTGGCTGCTTTCTAAGGCTGTTCATGAGATTCTGAGTAGTATAATTGCTTGTTCACCCAGTACTGGTAATAAAACTAAGTTTGTAGTTGGAATCACTCCAGATAATCTGATATTTTTTTTCCTTTTGTGTTTTTCATCTCCCCTTATATCTCCAGTGTTTTTAGTAAATCCCTCCTAGTTCTTCTGGGTTACCAATTCTCTCTTTATCTTGTTCTTTTCTGGTTCTGTGGTTTTTATTATACACTTTATGTACACAATTCATTTCAGTCAGTGTGTCTTTAGTTTTCATGATTTTTAATTTTAATGCATCACATCTATCTAATTTCAGGGCACAGGAGGCAACTCACATTGATTCCAACCATCAAATGGGCTCCACAGCGAAATAATACTGTAAAAGAAAGAAAAATCAAATGAATAAAAATGATAATTGCCAAAACTGAAGGTCATTTTTGTTTGTTTTTACTTGAAAATATGTAAGGAGTGCCAAATAGAGATGTAGCAGGGCCCCCACTGATAAGTAGGCTCTTCTAATGAATTAATGAGTGAAAGGTTCAAAATTCTGCAAGATACTTCAGAATAATTTTTTAAGCAAAGTCCTTGCATTCTGTACTCAACATAGCTTTGACTCTTACTTAAATATTATGCATAGTGATTTCTCAGCTAACAGTGAGATTTCTTTCCTTAACTATTGTACTTTGTCAAAAGTCTGAGCTAAGATTCTGGAACACTTTCCTCCGTCCAATCTTAGGCAGGAAAACTAAAAGGGTGTGAACATGTCAAGCACATTGACAGGAGGGAGGATTGTATATTGCCCAGTTCTGGGAGTTCTGCTCACAATGTATTTGTAGAGATAAAAGGGTTTTGTTTGTTTGATTTTGTTGTGGTTTTGATTACAAAATGTTTCAATCACACCTTCAAACAAATGGACTTCATAGATATCCAGTGTCTACCCTACTGCAAAGGAATATGCATTCTTCTCTGTTACACATGGAACTTTCTCCAAAATATGCCACAAACTCTTCCACGAAACCTGTGCAAAGAAATGCAAAAGAATGAAAAGCATCTCCTGTATACTAGAGATCAGAGAGCACTGAAGGAAAAATCAGCCATGGAGACGCATCTTTTGTACATGGGAAGGGATGGAGAGATGGAGGGAGGGGCTTGGGGAGAAGCAAAGGGGATGGAAGCAGAAATGAGACGTGCCATGTATGCGAACTGACTCTCCAGCATGGATGTGATCACTATGTCTCACAAACATGCACTAGTAAAGGCAAAAACAAAGAAATTATGTGTTTGGAGGAAATGGCAGCCTTTTCTAATCCCAAGAGGGTCCCCTCTGGGTGAGCTTAGGGACAGACCGCAGACTCTCCTGTCCAAGGTGACTGGTAGCAATAGCACTTGTCTAGTTTGGGTTACTGTGTCATGTGTGGGCTTCTTCTGTCATCAAATGGATACGACAAAATGACAAATATAAAAAATTGAAAAAGCTAAGTTTGATGAGGTCTCTTTCACAATATTTTTTAAAGTTTTCAGTTTTTTAGTAGAAAACTTCTAGTGTGAAATAATAGTTCGGAAAATATTTTTCAGTTGAGTCCAAGAGATTTGTCCCTGTCATTTCTCCCTTCCCTCTCCCAGGGGCCACCTTCCCAGCTTCCTTTGGCAGTGTTTTTTAAGCAGTTATTGTTGGGTATTGCTAGTGCACCCAATGCAGCTTTAAATAAAACAACAAGGAAAAGCTGAAAAGACACCCAATGCAAAAATAAAATATTCTTAGCATACCCTTCCTGTAGATGAGGTTGGCCCGGGCAAATGGGCTTTAAAATTAGATCAGTAGCTTTGAAACTGGAGAAAACCAAGAGCTCTCCCTCTCTCTCTCTCTCTCTCTCTCTCTCTCTCTCTCTGGAAATGGAGAAGTACAAATCTAAGAAGGGACTTGTGTGTGACAAGAAGTCAGGGCAACAACGAAGGAATCCACACCCTAGGGTGTGAGCAGCCCCTGGGACAGAAGTGTGATCCTGTCTGTGACTTCATGCGGAGCCGTCTGGCATTTTATCTTCAGAAAATTCCCCAGGCGCTAGGCAGAGCCAGGCAGGGACTTTTCAGTGTTTACCAAGTCTTGCTAGAAGGGGCACGTCCTTGCAGACTCTGTTGCCCTGCCCGCCTGGGCCTGGCCTTGCAGTCCCAGCAGGTACCTGCCGCCTTGTGTCCAGACCTGGCTCTGGGACACCAGCTGCTCAGCTGCAGGGTGATTTACAATCCCACTGACAGGGCCACTCCCTCTCCCTCCACACCCTGCTCCTTTCCAGCAGGGACAAAGGCTCATTTACTCTGGGAAGGGTTCAGAGTTTTATTTTCCAGTGAAAGGGAGTAAGCCATTTAGAAAGATAAGCCAAGAGACAGGGTCAAGTGAGAGCACAAAAATTGGATCCTTAAAAACTGCAGTCTAAAAAATGAAAACAAAAACAAAAAACAACAGCAACAAAACACTGGAGTCTACATTCAGTTCAAGACCTGTGGGAATCTCAGCCTCTGTCTCCGCTCCTGAATTATCCTTCCCAAGTATACAGCTTGCTTTTGATAAGCCTCAAAGGCATCCATCCTTTCTCACACTAGAGAAACTATTTGGAATTAATATGAGAAAATGAAAAAATAGAAACAAAGTCTTTGTAAATAGGGAAGGGTGGAGGGGGTGAAGGGAGGGCAGGGGAAGGGGGAAAATATAAGAACCAAGATGCATCATGTAAAGGTGCAAATTCCCAATGATGAATGTCAGCATATTGTATACCTAAAATGTATCAACAAAATTCACTTAAAAGAAAGTGTCGATCATCTGGTTCCAAAGACACCATCAGTTTCTTGGGGAAAACGTCTCACTTTTACTCCTTCACTCTGACACTGATGTTATCTCAGGGCAGGGCTCCTGGGCAGACATTGTCCTCCAAGCTCTCACCTCAGCGCCGGGGCGCCCCCTGTGTAGCTGTCTGCCTTCCACAGGCAGAGCAGTCTTCCTCCTCACAGACAGCCTGCTGGAATGCAAAACGATGAAAATTAATGCTATTATTAAAGGATTTTTCAATTAAATGCACAGTTCGGAGCCAGATGCTGCCTTCTTAAAGGAAGAGAAGTTTAAGTAAAAAAACCTGACAGATATTCGTTCCATCTAGCGTGGCAGAATTTATGGTAGATTACAGTCTTTGATTTCTGTGGGCTGGGGTTGTCAGGTCCACTTGCAAATGGGCTGTGGGAAAGAGTTGCACTTGTGTAATTTGAAAACATCTGGGACATCTGGTAGATATTACGCCCATAACTGTTACAAAGTTGTGCTTCCTTTGAGGCCCTTTCTTCTTTGCCAGTACCCTCCAGTAGAGTATTTGCAAGAACCCCATTACTTTCCACGTCTATTTTCCCCCCCAAAGAACAATTTGCTTTATTCTAATAATTTAGAATCCCAGTGGAAAAAAAGGCAAGAATTTAAACCTTTATTTTCCTCTATGGTAACAACATCATACTCTATAACCTTTGATCATCTCTCTTTTTTT
>NW_004624793.1:5478293-5493074 GCF_000247695.1 Heterocephalus glaber
CACTCTCTCCTGTTTCTTCATTGAGCCCAATCAGTCTTATGTTATTCTTCTTTGCAACCTTTGATCATCTCTTGAGCTAATGTTTATTCTGATTTTCATCTCTGTGTCCCAAGATGTAGCTCTTTAAAGAGGAGTTGCATGTTATGTTTTTTCTCCAAGGCTGGTCTTCTCCTTATATGTATATTTGGATCAATTGAATAGGTATTGGCCAGTGCTTACCCTAAGCTCTCAGGTATACAAGTCCATACGCACATAAATTAGGGACTCAGGATTTAAGAAACTACTAGAATCTGGAAAGGTATAAAGGTTATATAGAGTACAAGATCCTATGGGAACACCAAGTAGTGAGAGGTCACATCTGATTATAGTGCTCAAGGAAAACCTCACTGTGGGAGACACGTTTGGGATAAGCTGTAATGGCCAAGAAAAGGAAAGAGGATGGTCAGTCAGACTGCCCACCAGGAGTGGCTGGGGAGTGCATCTGCCAGCTGCTGGACCCCAAGGCTGGATGGCCAGCGGTGGGCCAAAGTGGACTGGGGATGCCCAGCAAGCACCTGTTCGTGTGCAGAAGTCACCGGAGATAAGGAGGGTGTAGAGAGGGTGTGTGTCACCCCTAATTAGGTGTGTGTCACCCCTAATTAGACCATCAGGGGAAGCAGGCAGAGAGAGCATGGGGTACATCTCTTCCAGCAACTCCGTTGACCAGGTTTGAGAGCCCTGGCCTGCAGAACACTGCGGTGGGTGAGGAGGATGGCCCATGTCCCTAACTGAGGACACTGTCCACGTGTCACATGGGGGATGGTCCCCACCTTCTCTCACTGAGATGCCTCCTCTGGGAGTGGGCTGGCTCGGCTACACTGAACCCAGGGTGTTTCCCAAATGGCCAAGCCAACCCATGTGACTTCCTGGGTTAGAGTCCTGGGCTCCTCATTGTGTCTCAGAACATGTCTAATTGTCACCCAGATCCTGGAGCGCTCTGAGACTGGGGTTTTCCCATTTCCCATCTCCTCTCTTCCCAGTTCTTCTTTCAGACCTCCTGACACAGCTACATGGAAACTCCCTTCCTCCCCATTGCTCCCTTTCTCTCATGGTTGGGCTTCCAAACACTGTCATTCACAGCTGACCCCTGAATGCCTCCTCCCCCAGGTCTCCTGTTCCCCAAGAGCACTTCCCCCAAACCCCAGTCTCCTCAGAAGCTTGGCTTTTGTGAACTCAGAGCAGCTACTGTGCTTTTAAAGCAGTTCTTTATTTGTTGTTATTCAACAATGGAGCTTGGGAAAATGGGTTCACCCATTGCTCTGGCCTTGACCTTCCAGGACCAAGGACTGGATCTGCAGTGCACCCTCCAAAGCACTGCTGAAGTGAGGGTTCCACCAGAAATGGGTGAGTGAGGGATCTGAGAACATGCTCCTCTCAAAGTTCTGCAATAAACAGAAACCAAGGAACACATCTTACAAACAATATGAAAAGAAATTCTGACAGTATTCTTATGCTTTTGCTATAGTTTAATTGTGTGTGTGTACTACACTGACATTCCCATCCTGCCCTTTCCTTCTTCTTCTCTTCTCTTCTTTTCACTTCACTTTGCTTCTCTTCTTTCTCTTCTTTCTCTTCCCTTCCCTTCCCTTCTATTCTCTTCTCTTTTCCTCTCTCTCTTTCTCTCTCTTCTTTCTTCTGAGGCAGGGTCTCTCTAAGTTACCAAGTTACCTGGGCTGGGCTAGAACTTGATTCTCCTGCTTCAGCCTCCCAGAGTGCTGAGATTACAGCATTGCTACAACACCTAGAAAACATTAATTTTAAGTATAAATTTTTATTTTACAATTTGCTGATAAGGTTATACTAAATTATATCAGAGAATATTACCATCCAATAAGTTTTATTGCTGATTTTATGACTCCTTTTAAGAATATTCCTCAGATTCATAAGACTATCCTTGAAAAAGGTCACACAATTTAAGCACCATTCTAAGTTTTTAGATCAATGTGATTTTTCTTCTTCACCTGCATTTGGAGATTATTTAGTTATGATTACTACCAAATAGTTGAGAAAATCTGTTAGATACTGAAATAGCATACTAATTCAAAAATGTTATTACATGTTTTGCAATGCAAAACTCTTTAAAGGAAAATTGCCTCCTGAATCTCTAGAGTTCTAGTGGGATAATAATCATGAGATATATACTTGATGTTTCAGGAGCTAAGTGGTACAAACTGCTTACATTTTTATATTCATTTTATCAGTGATAAATGACTAGAAATATTGTTTTTTGCATTTATTTATTTTTATTGGTAAATTTTCAATATACATAATAATCACATTCATCATAAGAATTTGTACCTGTACATGATATATCTTGTTTCTTCCTTTTTTCCCATTTCCCTCCCCTCCCTTCAACCCCTCTCCCTCTCCTTATTTACAAAAGCTTTGTTTCTAGGGAGGAGGAAAGGAAGGAATGGCCAAGAAAGAAAAAAGAGAATAGAAGAAAAAAAAGGAAAATGTTTGCATTTATATTCATAGTATTTGTAAAAAGTTCCCCAGTTCCAGGAGTGTAAAGCTGGAATTCACTGATCCTTCATTTGTCTGGTCAGTAGGTTTCTGGGGAGGGAGGAGTGACTATGAACCTTCTGCAGTTATGCATGAATGTTTGTGCAGTTTAAGTATTTGTCTTTGGAGTGATGGGCTATAAGTGCCATGGGATTTTCCACAGTTTCTGCCTGAAACTGTCCTGGATTGCTGAGTCTTACTTCGTCTAATTTATGGAACACATCTGACCACAAAATAAATACATGTGACCAGGAACTAGGAACAGTGAAAGTGACTGAGCTGAAAAGGAAGAGTACAGAAGGACAGGTTATATGGCTTCAAATGGCCATGGGTGTGACAGGGACAAGTGAACCTGAGGGTCACAGGGGAGGCAGCTGAATGAGGTTCTTGGTCAAATTCCTTGGGGCCTCATCTCCTGAAAGGCACTTTGGTGGTGCTGTGCATGATAAAAACGTAATTAAGATACACAGCCCTGTTCTCAAGCAGGCTGCACGCACACACACACACACACACACACACACACACACACCATCTTCAGAAAAGACTGGGAGAGATTGGGTTCAAAGTGCCAAGGGAGCACCAGGAAGCCAAGGAGGGAAGAGGAGGCAGAACTGGGAGATTTGGAAACGTTCCCAGAAAAGCTGGGGTTGAGCTCGTTCTGCAACAAACTGAGGGAGAATGATAAAGAAGAGTGAATTTGCTGGCAAATGAGGCAGCAGGGTATAAGTGGATGGAGAAGAGGTCAAGTGTCCAGGGCAGGAGCAGGGCACCAGGGCAGACCTGGGGTTTGGGGAGGGGCTGTTGTGGGAACAACACTATAAATTACTTGAATGCCCAGCTGGCCATCTGTACTTTTCTCCATCCATGGTAGAGGAGTGAAACTTTCTGAGTAAGGATTCATAGGACCAGAATTTTGCTTAGAAACATGGGCATTAACAAGTTGAAGAGGAAAAGTCTTCTTGTTGGTCAACTTTTCATTGGTTTCACAAAATACCTGAGAAAAGCCACTCAAAGGTGGAAAGGCTACTTTGGTTCACAGTTTTGGAGGTTCTGTGGTTGGCTGGCCCCATTGCTGTGGGGCTGAGCTGCGACAGAACACCGTGGTGGAAGGTGTGGCTGAGGAAGGCTGCTCACCTTATGGCCACCAGGAAGCAGACTATGGGAAAGAGCCTGGCTGGGAGCAGGAGAGGAGGGGGCCAGAGACCAGGTAGAGTCCTCAAGGTCCTGACCTGAGATCGTTCCCTTCAACTAGGTCCTACCTGCTGTTTGCATCACCCTGGGATAATGGCGTTCATTTACAATCTCAGCATCCCAGCCTTCCTGATCCAGTTACTTTGTACAAGCCCCCTCAGCTTACAAGCAAGGGTTTGGCTCAGGGGCTGGAGGAGCTCTTTCAAACCCAAGCCGTGAGCTGTCTCTAAGATGGAGCACTGCATCTGAGTCATTGGGTTGGACACTCTGGAGAGCTTCACAGGAAGTGACCCCTGGGGCAGAAAGAGGGAGGGTTGGCCAGGACTTCCTGTTTGCTTGGATATGAGCCTGAATAAATGTGGATGCCAAGATGACTGGGAAAGCAGCTAATTATGTCAGTAGTGAATGGGTGGAATGCAGCCCTCCCCTCAAAAGAGAAAGAAAAAGAAAGATGCGGCGGGCAGCTGTGCTCTATCTGAAGCACGTCACATCCTGGGGGTTCATGTACACAGGTACAGTCACAGGTGGAAAGGATCATGAGAACTGGACACAGAAGTCACCAGCCAGCTGGTGACAGCTGAGGTACAGCACACATAAAATGTGAGGGAGTACAGAAAGGAAGGGTCAGGCAGAGCAAGTGGCTCATGCAGAGGCCCCGGTGAGCGAGGAGCTTGCCCAGGTAGGGAGGAGCCAGGAAGGCAGTGGATGCTGGGCTGCCCAGGTCCAATGGATGTGACCGCCAAAATGCTGACTCTGCAGTTAAGGACAGCAGGAAGATAAAAGCAGAAGCAGTGCGTATGGATGAGTCTTTTTTTCTTTTTCTTTTTGGTGGTACTGAGAATTGAACTCAAGGCCTTTGAGCTGAGACATATTCCTAACCCTTTTTACTTTTTTTTTTTTTTTTAAATTTTAAGATAGGGTCTCAGTAAATTTCCCAGACTGGGCTTAAACTTGGTGATACTCTGTGTCAACCTGCTAGAAAGCTGGGATTACAGGCATGCACACTACACCTGGCTTGGAGAAGTGCTTTAAAGTTTAGTGGTAAAAGGAAGAAGAGCAATAAAATCGACCAATGAAATGATGTGTATTGTGCAGGATAAAGGAGATTATGGGCTTGTTTTAGGCTGACATAAGAATGCTTAGAAAAGGAACTGGGGGAATTAGAGAAGGGATGCAATTACTGACGATGCAAGGAGACAGGCACTATACAAAGAGAATGGATACAAACATACTAGGTGTATAACAAGGAAGAGCTGCAAGCTTCAAAATGCAGTATCACCTCAGAAGGCCTTGGCCAATACTCCTTTCTGGCTCTCTGCCTCCTACTGAGGAAACTTCTAGCCAATCTTGCCAAGGTGCAACATTGCTGCACAGCAGTACTGTGTCAAGTCTGAGTCAGTGCCTAATGACAAAGGGCACCTACTTTGTAAGAACAGCCTTTTTTAGTGTTTGTGTTCCGATGCCTCACCATGAAGCATGCTGGAGCTTTTTAAACAGGGCACTCTGAACATAAAGGCTGTAGGCAATCTGAAGGTAAAAAGTCTGGCATGACATTTCTCGGTAAATCATGAGTAAATCACACTTTACATTAAAACACCACCTGTTACAAAAAGCAAACATTCCTGAGAACATTGTGCTATTTCCCATAAACAAAAGCCACAGAGTTTAATGCAGCCGGTCCTCCAGATTGCACTTCTGTGCTACTGTGGACTCTGACAGTTTACCCTTAGACAGACAGACAGACAGACAGATGGAGGAGGGCAGCCCCCTTGCTCCAGTGACTTAGTGACATGTATTTATGTATTTTCTGGCTATTAACTCCAGAAGCTGCCCATAAGGAGATATTCGGGAATAAAACAAAGCTTGTCATTTATGCAACTTAATTCATTCTGAAAATGTATACTCCACTCTTATCAAAATCAAAACACAGTGCTAAGGGCTGTGGGGCCCTGAAAATGGACCTAACAACACTGAAGTGAGAATGACCACTTTTTGAGACATGCTTTTAGATGTTTTAGCCTTTCAGTGACTTAGTAATGTATGGGCATATTTCAGATGAGAAAATTAAACCCTCAGCTGGAAACTAACTTCAAGGTCACACTGAGAGTCTTGGGGTAGAGAAGGGTTTACCACAACGATAGAAATTTTTGTTTCAGCTCACAAGAATCAACCTGTAAATTCCCATAGCCACCATCACTAAAATTTAAATGATATAAACTTATGATTAAATTATTTTAAAGAGAGATTTAGAAATGATCAAAATTCTTCTTTGGTTCTTCAGGGTTGTGCAGTGTTATTATTATCTATGCTTTTGAACATGTGTGCATTTTATCTGTTTGATGAAAATATCCTATGCCATGGGTGTGTTCCTGCCCACACATCTCTAACTGTGCATTTGGCAATATTGGGTTGGAATCACTGCTCACAATCAGCCATGGTAGACAGAGAATCTATGCCATAGAAATTGATAAATGCTGCAAATCAGGGGTTTTTACCCTAGAAGAGCTGGTTGTTAATGGTTTCCCAGGACACCACTGGGTTCACACACAGGGCTGGGGCTATAACACTGCATCCGCCTTGCTGGGGTTAAAAACACCCACAAGTGACCCCTCTGTCCCGCTCCTGAGCTGGGCCGCATGCAGTGCTGTACAAAGCTTTAGGAGCTGCATAGCAGGCCGAGCTCCAAGTGTAGCACTGGTGATGCAGGGACAGACTGAGGAGAAGTGGCTCTGCTCTTGGTCCTCACAGAGAAGCTGGAGTGAGAGGGAGATCAGGCCTGTCAAAAAAAGGAGGATAAACAATAGGTGAGGCCAGGCAGGCAGGAGGGCGTTTAGCCTGGGGGAACCCGAAGCCTTTTCTAGGGAGGGTAATAGAAGGGGGAGGAGGGCTGAGGCCACACAGCCCCGAGGTCCTGTGACCGGCTGAGCGATTCCCTGGGTCTGAGAAGGATTTTGATCAGGGAATGACAGGGTCAGAGCCTTGAATGAGACTGAAAGTCAGGACGGATGCTCCTTTAGCAACCATTTCTCCTGCTGCAGAAGAAAGTCAACAAACAAGATTCCAAAGTCTGTGGTAGTGGCGGAAACCAGGAGCAACAAGAGACCTCCTTAGGCATGTTTGGTGACTACTGAGACGTGGAGAAGCAGATAAGCAGGCGGGAGATGACTCCGGAATGAGGGGCTGGGAAATTTAAACCATACCCTGTCAACCTTTCTCTTGTGCAGAAACCTGTATTATCAGTTGGAAGCGGTCCCACACAGCAGCCCCAAGCATGCACTGAAAAGCAACATTCTGAGAAAATGCCCATTCTAATTTAGTTTCCATGATAGAAAATTATGTCATTTTATACTGATTCTCAAAGCCTCTCATAGCTGGGAGACCTGTACTGGCAGTATAACCATCTCACATTTAGTATGATGGGATGCAACGTGTTAATTTATTCCTCCTCTGGAGCTTGGATTCGGAATCACAGAATCTGCACTGTGACCACTCTGCAAATTTCTTGTTTTGCTATACTGGACAAACAATAGTTGCACTACATAGAAACTGAATGATTTATCTTAAAAGGGAAGATGGTAAGAATTCCTACTTCCCAGGATTTTGATAAGCAGAAAAAGAAATTTCTTTTGCCTTTAAAAATTTTTTATTGTTATCGGTACACGTTTGTAGTATGTAGTGTTCACATTCCTCGTGAGGAGCTGGCAGAAATACATAATATGCTTTATTGTTTTTATGTATATAAAATGTTTTCTGTGTATTTTCACGTTATATAAAAGTGGCAGATATGCATAATTTCCCTGAGAGACAGTGATGCGGTTGAAATGTATTTTTAAATTAGGATAACATGCGAGCGCACGTGAGCTATCCATCAAGGTAACTTTCCAACACCAGGCCAGACGTTCCAAGCCGGCATTCTGAGACGTTCTAGGTGTCTACGAGCTGAGCTGAGGTGCCATTCGGTTCACCATGGGCAATGGTACGACTGAGCTGTTTTGCAGTTACTATTTTCATGCTGAATTCGATCTTCAGAAGCGACATTTCCCCTTCTGCCTTGACTTCCGGTGCTCTCCGCACTTCCGGGGCTCTCAGCACTTGCACTTCCGGGGACAAGGCCGCCAGAGCTCTGGGCGCATGCGCAGCTCTGCTCTCCCAGCCACGCCCTCCTGTGAGCTGGGAAGCAAGTGGCGTGTTGGCCGAAGGTGGGGTTAATTTAGGATCAAAGTTGCCTCTCCGTTTGCCCCCCGTGGTTCAGGAGGGCTTGGTAGCATTTTGTGAGGCGCAGGTTTGATGAGAGCCGCTTCGCTTCTCATGAGGAGGGCGGTTGGTCGCCCTCTGCCCGCTGCTCCCTGCTCGCTGTCCCCAAGGAGACGCGTGGGTGTCAAGGTTGACTCTGCTCCGCGGCTTTCACCCATGTCCCTCCGGACTGCAGAGCAGTCTGTGTTATTTCCTCTCCGTGATCGTGCCATTTTCCAAAATCGAGGGCTGCAGTTACTCTGAGGTAGGAGGACCCCTCCAACCACGGACCTTCGTTCCCCGTTCTGGAACACGGGTTTTGAAATATGGCTGATGTCTTTGTTACAATTTCTGTTATTGTGAAGCTGCAGTTTAACTGCTAATATATTTCCTTGAGGCAAGCAATTGCCAAGCAACCGAGAGCATAAAGGGAAATTTGTACTATGCAAATGAGGAACTTAATGCATTAATTAGATGGATTGGAACATTGTATTTCCATGTGTTTCTTGGCTTAATTCTCAAGCTGAGGGTTGAGGCCGTGGGAGGGGGAGCCAGGATGAAGTTCCAAGTGGATTTTGGAACCAGAATGTTGGAGTTTGGAAAGCTGTGTGGTCATGGTAGGAGCCAATTGAAGTAGGATAGAGCGATGGATTCCTTGTAAACCACGTTGTTATGTGGTAATGAGACAGAATCATAGTTCCGAAGTGCTGTTTGGTAGACATGGTCTCTAATAAATGAAAACTGTATTTTCACTTTCTACCCTGGTAGGATGATCCAACACCCCCTTTCTCCCCATCCCTGTCAGAGGAAAGCCCAGAGTCAAAAGAATTTAATCAGAGCTGGCATCCTGAAGCTGGCGTGGCGCCTTCTGGAGAGCAAAGACAGCAGCCAGTGACAGCCCCCCAAGTGTGTCTTGTCACACAGCCAGGCCTCCTTGGGGCAAGAAAGAGCTCAGTCTATTACTGGTGGAGGAAGTGGGGCAGGCCAAGAGGCTTTCCTAAATGCAAAGCCCAGCCCAGCCCGTGGTAATAGGAGACACATCATCCTTGATGTTCATTTTTTCTTCCACTATTTACTCAAAAAGTTTATTGAACAACTATGCTATCTGTGGTAGGTGTAAGGGATACAAAGGAAACCCATTCTTGGGAGGTATAGCGTCCAATACCACAGAACATCACTGTTGTATGGATAGTTACAAAATGCTTACGTTGCTTTCAAGGAAATGAATGCAGTTGTGTGAAGATCTATCACAGCGGAATCTGGCAAAGGCCAGGGGAGAATTATCTGAGAATGTGATCAGAAACAGAAAGCATTAGATGATGTTCACAAGTAAGAAGCTGACATTTTTTTTTTTTTTTTGCTTGAGTTCATGGCAGAAGGATCACCAAACTTTACAAAATAGCTAAGATTAATCAGTGATGTTGGAGTTCAAAAAATGAGATGGGGGAATAGGTACATTCCAGACATCCGGTCAAAGACTTGAGTCTTCACTCACAGAACAGGGGACAACCTGGTCCTTAATGTAATGTAGGAGGGGACAGCATGAGTTAGGGGACCAAGCTCTGGTCTGTAGGGAAATGTAGTGTTGCCTTGGAAGTGTGCTAATATCTTTGTGCCCATGTCATCTATATGAGATTTCCTTTTGGGAGAGTGGGCTGGTTGGAATTGAATTTCCACCACATAATAAGTACCTGTGGATGCAGCCGTGTACCTGGTCACCCAGACTTGAACCTTGGGCTCCTCATTTCCTACCACTCACCACATCCATTAATGCCACCTCCAAAGTGTGTCAGCAACCTGCACTGTCTTCGTTACCACACTTACTTTTCCTTTGGAGCCACTGTGAGAATCTTTAGTCCAGTCTCTCCTCTACTGTTGGACAGGGTTTATTTTGTAAAACGTGACACGCTAATTTAATTCAGCCATCTCTATGCTGATGGCATGATGAAAAGACACGTTGGAAGCAGGTATTTTGGCATGGGGCCAGTTCGAAAACCCAGACATTGAAGTCCTCTCCCTCCCTCCTTCCCTTTTTCCTTCTCCTTCTCCTTTTCTCACCGTGTCTTTCAACAGACACCCTGATGTCACTGCACTCTGAGTGTCCTTGATGCTCATGTCCCTGGTGGCCCAGTATGGTGCCCTCCCACCACACCTGGCACCCTCACTCTCAGACGGACTTCCGCTCCGTCCCTGGAAACAGGTTTTGCTCTCTCCATTTCCTGGATAAAATTCACCATGGGCCATAGCTGTTTGTGTTTTGCAAACTTCAAAATGCGGCTGTGCAGATCTCTGGCGTCTGCATCTGCCACTGGTTTCTCAGAACCCCTGCTCCCCACTGCCACCTGTCACCCTCTCCCAGCCTGGTGGAACTGCCTCGCTGGCCCGTCTATGTCCTTTTCCCTGGAAGTCCTGTTCACGCCTCCTTGCCTGCCCACATCCTCCTGTCTCAGACTCAAACGCCCTGGTCCCTGGGGCCAGGGGGCTGTTACCAGCTGCCAGGAACACTGTTTCCGCTCCTCCAGCTGTCTGTGCTGGCCGCATCCCTGTCTCTGGTGGTGGTCAGGGATGCTCTCAAGGAGGGGTCCACGAGTGCATCAGCTCTGCATCTCTTCAGAGCACCATTACGGTCTCTTACAGCTTAATTCTGTCATAAGCAAAGCAAAGCCCAGCTACGAAATGCTCAGCAAAATAATAAATAATTGATGTCTAGACAGAAAGATGTCCTGCACTACAGTCAAGTTAATTTTGAGCACGTTGCTGTTGTAGAATATCTCTGAGAAAATGCTCTTCTGTCCCAACCCAAGGAAAGTACCAGTGGTCCCACTGCACTCTGGGAGGAAAACCCCACAATTTTTGTTAATATGAAGCCTGGCAGGCTATCTTCTTAATTTGTTACTTTTTCTTTTGCTTTTGTACTGTTTCTACAGCTTTTTCCAGGCCACAGGATATGGTCATACTAGCAATGCTGTATGAGATATATCAATAAAAAGCCCTCTCTCATCTTAGGAGAGTGTTTCTATTAATTACAAGGGGTTTTGTAAAGAAAAATCGTTAGTGTTGGAATATGCTCCAGTTAGTGCCTGTGTGCGTTATCCTTTGACGAACTGATTTCCTTCATCTGAAACACAGAATTAGAGGCGTCATCCATGAGTACTTAATTCTGTTACTTTTTGGTATAGAGAAAAGCTTTTCCTAGAAGGGTATCATATTATTGTTTGTATCATTAGCTAATATAACCTTTATTGCGTGGAAAGCATGGTATTAAATTAAGATCACATTTGGCAAATCAGTTGGATTTGGCAAATCAGTGATGGCTGTTGTGGAAGCCAAAACATCCTGAAGATGTAGGTGATTTCAGGTGGCTGTTCCTGGCCCACCAACCTTCCCAGGCCCCACAGGCAGGCAGCGCCTGGTTTCCCATGGCAGTAGCCTCTGGTTATCACCAGGTTGGCTGGACAACACATGTCCTTGTTCTCACCGCCTGAAACATACCTTCCTTCCCACACAGTCAGGCTTTTGGGCACCAGTGATCGCCTATTAATAAACTGTGTACAATTTCTAATTTTAACTCCAATGGCCATTTGTCGGTAATGTCTTTAAAGCTAAATGAATGATCTGCAATACTATTCAAGAAGCTTGTAAATAATAATAAGAGTGTTTTCGTCTGTTACAACTGTCTTCCATATTCACATTTCAACTGTTAAGTGTCTCCTTTGCATTCTTAACACTTTTTAGGTGGGCACATAACTTCTGGTGAACACGATCTGGGCAGCTAAATTCAAGGCTGTGTCGTATGAATATTGAAATCGTCACTACAAGTGACACAAATCACTGTCACCACGGTGGCCTGGTGAATTGGGATGAAGATCTGCCACTTGTCCAAGCTGCTGAATCCCGTAGCACACCTTCCT
This sequence comes from Heterocephalus glaber, assembly GCF_000247695.1. The sequence goes on from NW_004624793.1 coordinate 5,490,173, forward strand.
TCGCCGAGCCATCCTTTTGATCAGGGAAGTGGCTCATCTGTACACTTAAACAAAATACCCAGCTGCCTCAGGTAAGTGATGCTGGAAAAAGGAATACTGCTGTTCTTGGCAATAACAGTGTGCAGAGATTAAAAGCTGAAATGAGAACTAAGACTTCAGAAATGTGACACTGGGAATTTTTATGTCACTTCTTTTGGCACAAGACCAATTCGGTTTTCTGTGGCACTGGTATATTATGTTTCCCACTGCAAGTTCAATAATGGAAGTGAAGCTTTGTTCCCCCAAATCTGCCACTATTGTTTGGAAACAATGCCAGAAACCAATCTATTCAGGAAATGAATGAATGACTAGATAAATAAACTGTTGTTTTGCTCTAGGTTAAAAAGAAATAAAACATTGTTGGACATTTTTCATTGGATTATGCCGCTGTCATCCAGACAGAATGTGAAGGTCTCGTTTGTGGGGTTTGGTGAAGAGAAAGGAATGCAGAACAGGAGCAGACGTTTCTATCATGCACATCGCATCTCACCCAGCCTGAATCTCCGCGCCCTTCCGTCCTGTGAAGGACTTGGGTTGGCCCATTCAGTGTTAGCCAGTCTGGCTGTCGTGGATTTGTTGGTTTGCCGACTAGAAATGCAGACAATTTGTATTGTGCTATTAATTGAATGTGTGCTGGTTCTTGCTTCTATGGTGTGATATTTCTCTTTGCAAGATTTTAAACTCTGAAGATCTAATTAATTAATACTAAAGGATATTCTTCCAGTAGATTCTTAAGAACAATTTGAAAAGAGTAACTAGAAAATGCATAAGTTTTGGTGCTCTCCTGCCCCAGAATTAATGTGTGAGTGTGATTAGATCATGTGTGGGTGAATTTCATCATAAATATAATTTTTTTTCCTCAGAAATAAAAGCAGTGGGTGTTTGAAAATATCTGCCTTAAAGGGTGATTGTTAAAATGCTTCCTAGACTTCCTCCAGCCCTAAGCATGATAAACTTGGGGTGGGGGCTTGGGAAAATCTGCATTTTAATTTACATTCTCCAACAGACAACAGTGTGCATTAAAGTTCAGGAATGCTAGTTTGACTCCAACTTAGAGCTCCATATCAAAGAAGTCCCAGGGAATGGTGGCCCATGTGGCTAAGGAGTTAACAGGCTCCCTCACCAGCTTCAGTTGTCACTTACAGTAACGTTTGGCGATTTCTGGAAGTCTCAGAAAGCACTTTGGACAGATGCCCACAGGCAGCCGGGTGGGTGCAGCCCCCATGGGTGCCACCCTGTCGATCTACTTCCTTTCCTGCTCTATTTCTAGTTCTATTTTGCCTGCCCCACCCTTGGGAGGGCCCTTCTGGCAGTCTCCATCACTGATGTTCCGAAGTTCAAGGCAGGGTGCGTCCAAGGCTTCCATTCCCTGGGTGCTGATTTCTGCACAGAAGTTGCTTCCTTCTGCTTTCAGAGCCATAGTTAGCTTCAGTCTTGGGAGCTGTCTGCTCCATCACCAGGTGGCCGAGCTCCTGTCCCTCCCCAACACTGGGGCTTAAACCCTGACCGGTGTTGACAGAGTGGGAGAAATTCTTCCAGCTTCTCTATCTCATTTTCCATCTTTCATTTTTAAAGTTCTGCTTTGAACAAAATTCCTCCTCATTCACTACATGCAGATTAAAAACAACAAAAGCCTCTCTTTTTTGCATATGACTGGAGCACTGTGTGTGTGTGTGTGTGCACATATGTGCATGTGTGTGTGTGTTGTTACAAGCAGATTGCAATCAGTGCCTTAAAAAGAAAACGAGGGACAGGTACTTTGGGTACCTTGCTATTGGTGGTACGATCGATCTTCAGTCTCGAAGGTCCAGTAGGTGTCGGATGCCTTCTGTCAAAACATACTGAGAAAGTAAGGCAGAGTGTACATGAGTAATATCACTCAATGTTATCAGCCAACAGAGAATGATATATGTGGGGCCGTGAAGGGAACATGAGTATACAAAACAGAGACTAAGAGGAAGTTACCAAAGGTCCATCATAAAAAATCAAGGGTGTAACATTAAATATTTACATATTGTCCCCACCTCTTACAGAATAATCCCTGAAAGGTTGGGTTTGCCAATTTCTGACACATAGATAGTCTCACCATGGTTGATTTAATCTACCAACATGACTTCAGTTGGCTTGCAAAATTTAAGACCATTAACAGAAGGTTCTTGGTAGCTAGTCGGAGCACAGCAGTGTTTGGAGGAAAGCTCAGAAGAGACGGAAGTGAATGCTCATGTCCAGTATTCCAGACACAGACACAGTTGGCTCATTTCCCAAAGCCGTGTGGGGCCGAAGTGGAGGATGGGCTCTAAGCCTGTGCGGAGCACAGTCTCACCGGGACAGCACTGCCTCCTAGCGGATTCCCTTCCAGGGAAATTTCTGGGGCAATTTTTGTTGTCACAGTGACCTGGGGATCAAGATGATTGTTGGACAAGAGCCAAGGATACTAGATATCCCACAAAGGTAGGATCTGTGCTATACATTAAAAACTTGTACTGAGTTTTGCAGAAATTTCTGATGGTATGTTTCCCTGAAAACAAGACCTAAGTAATCAGCCTTGAAAATGAGAGATCAAAAATGCCAACACAGTCAGTGTAACCTTGCCTTACCTGCGGTCACTATTCTCTGGCTCACTGGCTACTCCAGTTGCAACCAGAATCGTGGAAAGAATTAAGTTCATCTAACACAAAGAATCGACAGCTGGGATCTCATCTTATTAAAAAGCTTCTGCACTGCAAGAGAAACCACCCACAGAGCTAAGAGACAACCTACAATGTGGGAAAAATGTTTAGCAGCTGTACCTCAGACAAAGGTCTACTGTCTAGAATATATGAAGAATTGAAAAAAATCAGACCCCCAAATTCAAAGACCCAAT
>NW_004624793.1:5493524-5562089 GCF_000247695.1 Heterocephalus glaber
ATAAAATGGAGTACTACTCAACCATAAAGAATGAGAAACTAGAGACATTTATAGCTAAATTGATGCATATTGAGGCCATACTCTTAAGTGAAATAAGTAGGACACACGTGTAAATACCGAATAGTTTCTCTGGTGTGAGAAACCGAAAGTGTAAATAAGGATTAAAATGATTAAAACAAATAATTGATAATTTGAAATAGGAAGAAAAGGTCCAACAGGGTAGGGGAAGTGGGAGGGGAAGGAGAAAGGAAAGAAGGGAAAGGAAATATTATGAGAAAAGAAAAAAATGGAAACAAAGTCTATGTAAATAGGGAAGGGTGGAGGGAGTGAAGGGTGCACAGGTAATGGGGAAAAAGTAGGAACAAAGATACATCATGTAGAGGTACAAACACCCAATGATAAATGTAAATGTATTGTATACCTAAAATGTACCAATAAAAGAATTTAAGAAAAAAAAGAAGTTCATGAACTGAGGTAGCACTGTACCTGTAGCAGATGACATTTGTAACTGTTGTGACCACCTTGTTTCTGGGTGGAGTGTCAACACCTGAATATTTTAAGCCTTCTAGACTGAGCATTTAAATTTCAAACATTATTTTATTATCTTTTTTGTAAGGACATTACACAAAATTATGACTATCATATATGTTACTAAGGCCTACTATGAATTTTATTTCATGATGAAAGAAGTATTATATATTATAACAAAATTTACACTAGGAACACTCCTGATCTCTTTGAAATTTGCCTGAATTGGTGCCTGGACTGAAGTCAACTCCAAGGCCAAATAGAGTAGGCACAGTTTAGTAGATTTATCTGAAAATTATGCTTCCTGCTGCAAGTTTCAGTGTAAAAGCGGTTCAGAGTTGAGGTTATTGTCCAGAGTCTTGAACATCTTCAGTGTGATGTGGGATGTGATCCAGAAACGTGGTGGAAGCACAAATGTTGTATCACTGGGAGGAGCCATGATCGAGACCCAACAGAGGGACACACTGAGACAGAAGGAAAGAACCGAACAGGAGAGCGCACAGAATTATCCAAACATTACGTAAAATTACCATGAATTGGGCAAAGTGTGAGGAAAGTCCTCATGCAGTCATATAAGGTTGTACGCTGTACCTGTGTCTGTCTGCTTGCACATACGTATAACAGTAGACACGTGGCTGCTCACAGGTATGGACATATACACCCAAGGATGTGTGTGTATGTGTGCACACTGTATGAGACCAGGGCCCAAGAACAGTTTATTTGCATCTCTAGCACTCACGAAGGCACCTGCTGTCTTGGTCGCAGTCTCTTTGCTGGGACAAATAGCCAACTCCCACACTGGAAGGGAGGAGAGGTTTATTTCGGCTCATGTTCACAGTCCAGGGTCTGCTGGTGCGAGGCTGGAGCGACACAGTGGCAGGGGGTCCATACAGGAAAGCTGCTTACTTCCCAGTGACTAGGCAGCAGAGAGAAAACGGGGTGATGCACCTTCCAGCCCACACCCCAGTGACTGTCCCTTGTGACTCGACGCACCTCCCAGCATCACGTTTCACTGCAGCACCTCACCATCCAGTGACATTCCAAACACGTGGCTTAGTTCTGGGGTGACAACTCCAAATTAAACCTCGATACCTGCACAGAGCTGGGGCTCAGAAAATGTTTGATACCTCCATGGACTTTGTTTTTGTAATACTGGGGATTGAACCCGAGGCATTCATACTGAGCTACACCCCCAGCTCCCTCTCCTCGCTTTTAAAAATTATTTACTTTGAGACAGAGTCTGTTGTGCTAAGTTGTGCCCAGGCTGGGCTTGAACTTGCAGTTCTCTTGCCTTAGCCTTCTAGAGTGCCAGAAGGTGTTTCCCATCATGCTGTGCCAAGTTTTGTACCCATAGCAAGTTCCCAGGTGATCCACCCATGCCGGGTCCTGGTCCCACGTTTTGATTAACAAAGCTCAGTGCTTCCTACAGAACACTGTATGGACCCTCTGCCTGCAGGGTAAGGCTAGTACTCCAGGAGGAGAAAGATTATGGCTATTTAAAAATTTTAACCTATAATTTGATAATACATAATATTTCTTGTAGATACCGTAAATCGTCCCTTTCACTGTAAATAAGTATGTGGTGATTTCCATGTTTCAGTCTTTGCTATGACAAGTAATTGTAAAGATTGGTGAAGCTGTCCCTCTATACGTGTGCAAGGGTCTCTTCGGCTGGTACGTGTACCATAAGACAACTTACTGAGCTGTAGAACAAGTGAATCTTGAAAGTTAATGTCACATTGAGTTCCAAAGTGGATGTACTAGATCCTAGTCTAGCAGCTTGGGGCTAGTATTCCCAATGCCCCATGCTCTCCAGTGTTTAACATTGTCAGACATGAGTTTTGCCATCTTAAAGGTATGAAACAGTATCTTGATTTGGTCTTAATTTACATTCTAATGGTTAAGAATGAGGTGGAGAATCTTTTCACCTGGTTTTGAGCTATTCTTGTAGATGGTTTTTCATGGCTATTGCCAGTGTTTCTATGGGAGTATTTGTCTTTTTCCTAACATTATCTATAGTTCTGCTATGTTCTGAATAATCTCTTCCCAATATTTATCTGAGTCCCCAATGCAATAGTATTAAAAGATGAGGCCATTAGGTATGATTAGGTAGGGATCAGAACCCTCGTGGGTGGGGATAATGCTCTTATAAGAGAGATTTTGGGAGTTTTGTTACCCCATGCACCATAGGAGTGGGGAGCAGAAAGAGAGAAGGAAGCCTCTTGAGAGAAACATTGAGCCTTCACCAGACGCTTAATCTGCTCACAACTTAACCTCATACTTTTCAACCGCCAAGATGATGAACAATATATCTTTATTATTTGTAATTATCCAGTCCAAAGTATTTTGTTACAGCAGCCTGAATAGACTTAGACAGATTCTATTTTATATTCTGGAAACTACTTTGGTTGTGAGTGTTGCAGAGAGCATCTCTAGTTTATTTTCTGGTTTACATATTTTCCATAGTGTCTTTTGATTTGAGAAGTCTTAATTTTATTGGAGGTCAGTTTTAAAGAAAATGCTTCAAAATGTTTATCATTAGAAATTACATGTGCTTTAAGTTTTTCATCAGCATATTTATCTTGTTAAGGGATTCCTCTTTTATTTTTTGTTTGGTATGACTTTATTATGAATAGATGTTTCATTAAATATGTTTTTATCTAGTGAGATAATTATGTGGTTTTTCTCTTTGATCTTTTAATGTAGCGAATCAAATTCTCTTTATTGAAGCCTCCCTCCTTTGCGTTTCAGGGATTAGTGCAGCGCTGCAATCTATTTCTTTTAGTATGGCTTAGTTGGGTTGGGTAATATATTATTAAGAATTTTCTCTATTCCTGGGTCAGATTGTTCTGAATTTCTCTCACACCCTGTCCTGTCTGCTTTGGGATCAAAGTTACATAAGCCGCGTGGTATGAACTGGGGAGCCATTCCTATTTCTCTGGAAGAGAATATATAAATTTCTAGAAGAATTTATATAAAAGTGGAATAATATGGAAAAGTCCTATAAAGCCACTTGGGCCAGATGTTTTTCTTGTGGAAAGATTTAAAACTATTCATGAAAGTTTTTAAAATAAGTTAGAATTCCTTGGGCTTTCCATTTCTCCTTGAATCTGTTTTGAAAAATTCTATTTTCCTAGGAACTTGTCCATTTGGTCTCTTTAAATATGTTGGCCTAGATTTATCATAATATTCTTTTTATTCAGCTGGCCTCTGAGGCTGTTTTACCCTTTTCATTCATGGTAAGGAGTATTTGAAACTATTTTATGTTTATGGTTGCCATCACACTAGAAGTTTATTATATTAGTTTTCTTGAAAAGTTGAGTTTTGGTTATGTTGACTCTCTGTACTGTATTTGTTTTTATGTTAGTAATTTCTGCATTGTCTCTTCTCTTCTTTGTCTAGTTTTGATTAGCTCTACTGTAGTATGCTTCACTCATTAAGTTAAGGGATCTATCCCATCATTCCTTCCACTTGGAAAAATTTATGGATCCAATATTTTTTTAAACATTGCTTTGTTGAATCCCACAAGTGTTACTAGCTTTTAGTATTATTTTTCATTTCCATTTTCTTTTTTTAAATCAATATTTAGAAGTACCTTAGATTTCCCAAACATATGAGGATTTTAATTTACCTTTTTGTTACCCCTGTCGTGTCATGTCTGTGTTTTTATGATATTCATCCTTTAAAATTTGGGGGATTTTTTCCATACATGCATAAATGCCAATTTACAAAATTCCATGCAAGCTTAAGAAAATGCACATTCTCTGTCTTCTAGGAATATTTGTTGTTAGGCCTTTTATGTTTGTTTGGCAAGTTTTCCCAGTCCTTGCCAATATTTTTGTTCTCATGACTTTTCAGTAGCTGAGCTGTCCCGTGGCTGTGAAATTGTCAATATCTGCCCATAGCTCTATCAGTTTTTCATGCTTATTTCTTGTGAGCCTGGCTACCGCATTTGTGTTGTCCCTGGACCTCGGAGGTGCAGGTCCTCGCCACTTTGTCACCTTAGTGACGCCCTTGGTGGCAGCTGCTGCAGGAATCAATGAACAAGTGGCTGATCTGGGAAGGCTGAAGGGATTTATTAATGTGACTTTTTGTGTCCAGCGCAGTCCGCAGTTACAGGCTCAGCTGAAGGACCGCGCAAGGGCAGTTCATGCCTGACACTGCACAATAGGCAAAGATCCAGTAGCTTTGTGCGGGGCCTTCCGTCAAATCGTGTTTATGTCGTCCTGGGGTAGGGTTTCCGATGAAAGCAGAGGGAGCTGCAGAATTTGGAGTCATGCCTGTTAGTTAAGTGAAAGGCATTTCACACTTTTGCTTTTATCAGTTTATTCATGCTGATAGGTGCTTTTAGAGTGAATTCACAGCTCATGAAAGGCTCGGAATGAAAAGATCAGGGAACAAAGTCTTGTGTTTATCGGTAGAATGTGCTTTGGGATGGGTATCAGCGGACCGAGGGGAGTTTGTGGGTAACTTGAATTCTTCAGATTAAATCACTATTGCACACCGCCCCCCGCATCAGTCCAAGGCACATATTTAATACTTGGTCTCATTTTATAGGAAAGCTAATGATACTTTGAATCACTCAAGTATGTTTAAGATGTTTTAAAGATGCTTAATTCTGCTTCAGTTTAAAATTGTAATTCTAAACATCCTCTGTGTCAAAGGCTCAAATCCGCTTGATGACGGCCACTTGAGAAATGAAAACTGGGCCCTACCTGGCCCATCCTTTTCTTAGCAGGTGTGCACGAAAGTCTGGAGAGGCAGTGTTGAGTGAGGCTGAATCTCAGAATCCTTCTCTCCGCTCCGCATCCCCCAGTGATTTGCTGGTCCTGCCCTCTTTCCACACTCGGGTGCCTCAGCCTTGCTCTTGATTCTCACTTTAAGGAAGCTGTTTTAGATAGTAACATGAATGTTCTTGGAATAGGTTTTTCATTTATGATGTTCTTATTTGAACAAGAAGCCACAAATAGTAAAAGGATGGGATGCAGAACTATTTCTTTAGTGGTTGTCTTCTCTACTGCTTCCAGAGTTTCAAGAATTTCCTTTTCTTTCCCCTCTCTCTTTTCTTCTGGTTAATTTTCACAGCATGCTCTGAAGAGAGGGAAAGATCTGCTGATGTTGTATTTGGGGAAACTGCCAGCATGAGTGTCTATTCTGATCCTATTTTTTTCAAGAATATTCAACTTTGGTTGGAATTTGAATTTCTTTGCGGGGAACTATATAGCAATTTAATTGCTGCTTTATAAATTGTGAGGATTACTTCATAATAAATAGTGGTAACTACTGATAGGTTCTTGGTTTTAATATATTTTAAATCCCTTAAATTATTTGAAAAGCAAAATAGAGCTTGCAAGTCTACCCTTCATAGTGAAATTGGAATAATAAACATTTTCATGTGGTCTGGTTTTATTCTTGGATGGGTAGCAATAAAATGTTCTTTTTTTTTTTTCTTCTGGTACTGGGAATCGAACTCAGGACCTTGCACTTCTGAGGCAGGCACAGTGCCCCCTAAAATCCCTGGCCCCCTAAAATGCTCTTAAGTAATTCAAGTATTAAAAATCATGGTGTCTACTGTATAGAAATTCAATTTAGTCATTTAAAAAGTGATGTACTTTCCTAAAATTCCACAGAATTGTAGTGAAAATAAAAAAATAAACTAATTTAAATTAACTCCACAATAAGCTTGTGTAATAATATATCCTCATTTTTAATATTTTTTCCAGAGAAAACATAAAACAAACATTTTTTCATGTGTCTTTTTTCAGCACAATTTTTAGGTTCTGGAGGAATTTCACATCATAAAAACATTTACACAAGTTAAGCACAGAATATGGATTGTTTCACGTACCTCACTTCAGTCTTTTAAGAAGCATATCTTTATTATTTATTTATTTATTTTTATTTATTTATTTATTTTTTTGTACCGGGGATGGAACTCGGATCCTTGTGCTTACGCAGCAGGCGGCAAAACCACTGAGCTAAATCCCTGGCCAAGGAGCATATCTCTGTGACCAGAATGTAGACAAGCTATCAGCCTAGGCAAAGTAAGTCGATGCGAAGGAAGGCATTTATGTTCCCACCTCTCCCTCCCTCTGCTGGCATTGTGCCCTCACTTCCTGCCTGTGGGACTATTTGGCTTTTCATCCCAGGCCTCCATTTACCTGAGGTCCGATGGCTGCAGGTTGCTCAGTCCTGCCTCATTTCCGATGGGTTTGCTGTCACAGCTGGCTGCGGGGCTTGACCTCCCCTCCCGGCGGGCAGTGTCTGGTTTTCAGCCTCCGGCTGCATCCTACCCAGGCCGCCCGCTCGGCTCTCTCCACATGTGGGGTTAGCTTTGCATGTCCACATTATCACCGCATTTCCCTCCATCTTTGATCTCCCAATTTCCGCTCTTAATTGCTTTCAGGAGTCTCTCACCATTGACCATTTTTGATGAGGTGTTTGGAGTCTCTTCCCACACCCCGTAACTCACTCCTCAGACTCAGGAGGGGCTTTTTTAAGTTGTGAGAACGTCAGCTTCAGGCACTTGGTCATAAGTACCAGGCTTCACCTTATTATTCAACTTTCACCTTAGCATTTCTTAACACATTTCTTTCTTCTCATTTATTTTGAGCTGAGATTTAAAAAATTCCTCTCTCTCCTGCTTTAAGGCATACTTCCCTTAATAGATAAGCAGCCTTCCACTTCAACTGTGACAGAACTGTCACCATGTTCTTATGCCCCAGCTTCAGTTCTTATTTGTGTTGCTCATATGGAGGCAGGAAATCATTCTGTGTCATTTCCTGTTGGTCCTGGGTGTGTCGGGAGGGGGCTGAAGAGGACAGACTGGAAGACCACGCGTGCCGGGGGCTGCCTGATTACAGTGAGAATGCGGAGATTAAAGTAACAGACAGAACCATGGTGTAAGATCAGACCAGCAATCCTGCCCCACCCCTGGCTCACAGTATTTGGCTTCTTGCTTAATGCTGTACAGAAATACAGATTTGAGTGATATATATTTAAATAAGAAAACCAGCCGTAGCAATAAAACAGAGCAGCAGAGCACATCTCAGGGGTGAGAAGGCAACTTAATTCTCACGTATAGCAGTAAAAACATGGGGATGCAGGTCATTCTCATGCCAGGGGTTGGTGCTGAGGATCACACAGCCTCTGATGCAGGACACAAATCATTGGCGAGTTAATCTGTGTTTCTCTGTGTGGCACACCTTTCGGGGAACCAGGTTTCTTTTGAGGACTTTGGTTTTATTCTTGCCTTAGATTTTTATGGATTTTTATTTTATTACCAATGCAATTTCGAACCAATACAACTTTTCCTGTGGTTTGTAACAGCCAAAATTTATTAAGGGGAGATGGTTAGGGAGAAATGCTTTTGAAGACTAATAGAGGAAAAGTGTTCTCACAGACTAGAGATAGAGCAAAAGGTGGGGTCTCCTGGGAAGAGAGTGGGGACGGCACCCCAAAGGAGATGAGAGATGAGGAACACAGACACAACTGGCTCTGGACGCATGATGTCTCCAGACGTTTCCGAACTTGCAGGGCCAGGCACAGGGCAGCCGTTGCTGACTCTGGGACAACAAGAGAGCCCCGTGACTGCCCACAGGGGTCTCCGGATCTCAGCTTATCTGAGCAAATCCCCGAGGAGATTCCCAGGAGGAATTTAGTGCCAGGGTTAAACTTAACCCTGCGTGTGAGCTCAGATGCAAGCATAGAACCAGGCATCTTGTGTATGTAAGAAAAAACAAAACAAAATGGAAGTGAGTCAGTGGGATTCTTCTTCTTGGGAGACAATGTATTGATAAATAAAATATACGCAAATAATGTCTACATTCCTGTGCATCTAGGTAGCACACTTTCCACATAAGGTGAGCTCTCTGTCACTTCCTGTCTTGACCGATCAAGCAAAACTACCCCAATCTGTTGGCATATTTACAACAATGCTCTCATCTCTAAGACACCTTCCATGAAATATTCAGGGTGTGGCTATGGTGTGAGTGGCTGAGTGTGGGGAGAAAGTGTTGCAGAGACTGAAGGGAAATAGCTGGGTTCAGTTGACCTCCTGAGCATGCGGACAGTGAACCTGGGCTAAGGAATAGGAGCCTCCATTACCGAAGCCCCAGGACCTTAGCATCACCGTGCAGGCAGCTCAGGACCGGGGTAGGGAAGTTGTGTGGCGGAGCCCATCTGTCTCAGGGACTGACAGCTGTTTGCCAGATGCTGCGTGGCACTTTCTTTTTTCTGAGGCCATCTTCTCAGGATGGGGTGTTCAGCCACGATGCCCAGGTGCCCAGACGTGCTCTGTCCCTGGGTCCGTCCCAAGTCAGCACTTGGTTTTGAGGGCTCCACAAGGTTCGCCTCAACAGCTTGCAGCAGAGGTGTGGGACAGAGGACGCGGTGAGGCTTTGGGGCTTCCTGGCCTGCACGGGTCTGTTAGTGCAGTCCGACAGCACGGCACGTGGGTTTCCTCACAGCCTCTTCTCTTGCAGTTCCGGGTCCTGGCGATCCCATCACTGCGCCTCATGGGTGGATCAGGGCCTTAGGGGGCTGAAGAGTCCATTTCCGGGGCTCTGCTTGTTTATTTTGCGTCTGCAACTCCTACTCACCTGCAGAAAATCTTCAGAAGCCCCTGGCTCCCCCGCAGCCCTCCTGGGCGCTCACACAGGGCTGGGGTTCTTGTTTCCCGGGGTGATGATGTGGGCAGCTGAGCACAGACAAGGCGCCCGCAGAAGGGTTCTGAGTCCCTGTCAGGAACTGGGGATCAGGGCTCCACTCTTCTTGCAGCCTGACCAGTACAACAAATCACTGGGCAAATGCAGTAATTAGTAACCAAACCTGAAAAAATCAGACCCAGTTTTTCTCTTTTCAGCTCTGTGTTGCATTGTTTCCTCCCCCTCATTTTTTGTTTTGTTTTGTTTGGTATCAGGGATCGAACTCGGGACCTTGCGCTTGCTAGGCAGGTGACTGAACCACTGAGCTAAATCCCTGGCCCTATTTTTTTGTTTAAAAATAGGATATTTATATGATCACTGGATGTGAGGTACACCCAAAACACATGGTGACTATTTAAATACAAATAAAAAGTTCTTAGAGTAAAAGACCCCTTTCCATGAGTCGCCCTCAGAATCCTCCCCTCACTTCAAACAAGCTTATCCCATCCTTCCTGCCACCGTTTTAGAAGCCTGCTGTCCAGAGTCTCTGTGGGGCATGATCAAGAAACGTGGAGAAGGCTGCTGCTGAGCACCATCCGACAGAAAAGCAGCTCCCACAATCTAAGTGTTTGAAGCAAGGGGAGGATTTTGAGGGGAATTGATGTCAGTGTGTCTTTTACTGTAATACATTCAAAAAAAAAAAAAATTTAAACATTCACTGTAATTTTTGATCACACTTTGGCTTGTTTAGTCAAAACCTTATGAAAAGATTTGTGAAGAGCACCCGAGTCGACGCACAAATATCTTCCAAAAGGGGGTAAAGACAGTCTCTCACCACAAGTGGCTGCATTCTAATCCCTCTTAGAAAAGCGCTTTCCCAGAGCAGCACCCTGCTTGCCGGCTGTGTGCAGCCATCCTCCGATTCTGAAGATGGAATGGGGCTCCAGGTGGAACCCAGGCCGATGAGCACAGGGCCCGCTTCCTCCTCTTGCTTTCTCTGAGTAGTCACAGAGGGATGTCACAAGCCAGGGGTCACTTGCCGGTTCCAAAGCTTGCCTGTGATGGGTTGTGGAGGTGTATATGTGTGTGTGTGTGTTGGGGGAGGGTGATAAAGGAGGAGGAGGAGGAGGAGGAGGGAGGAAAGGCTTGCTTTGTGCATTTGTAAACCCACCGAGAAAACCGTCAACTTCTTGGCCTTCCTATCCAGCACCCTGAACACCAGGTTTCTGCCCCACCTCTTTCCTTTCTGCTCAGCAGAGTGCAGGAAGGTGCACTGGCTCTGTGCTGCCTGCTGACCAGGACTGACGTGCGCTGTCACCGCAGATCTGGACGAGGCTGGTCTCTCTTCAAGGCGTCTGAGTCTCCTTCCTGACCCTATGGACTGCTGTAGTCTTGGAATTCCTGAAGATTCTTCTTCTGATTCCTTTCCCTGTTTGCTCTCAGCTGGACTCCTGCGGTGCAGAGAGGACAGTGCTGGGCTCCTCAAATTGCTGCTGGTCTTTGGAGAGAATCTGTCGCTGCCCGGTGCCACCTCCTCTTTGAGGCTGTTTGGCTCTGGAACATTCTCACAAGATAGCGATGGTGGCCCTGTGTGACAAGGGGCAGGTGTGTGTACCAGGCACCAGTCATCCCCTACAGGATACGACACATGGGCCTGGAGGGCAGTCCCTCTTGGGTGTGAAAGGACACAGGGTGAGGGAGTATTCGGAAAATGCCTTCAGTGAAGCATTTTTCAAACACAGGGGCTCTGGGATTTGTGGTGACTTTATTGTAACAAATACTGTAATTGAAGTATGCATTTTCTCTTAATAGAGATGGTGGTTGTCTATGCAACCAAGGTCAGCTCAAGCCCATCATGGCAGAAGCACACGTTTAGACAGCAGTGGCTTCCTGGGTGTGGATTCCTGCAGGTATCCAAGGTTCCAAAGCTTCAGATACTTTTTCCTGCGTACAACAACGTCCTCCTTGTCCTCCTGGACTCTGGAAGCCTGGGAGAAGGGTTTTTATTTTTTGTTTATATCCAAGCAGGAAATTCTAAACTTTTCCTTTCTTCTCCCTTATATAGAAATATATTTCGCCGTTCTTATATTTGTGTAAAGAAAACACAGGAAGCTGAATAGGAAATAGGCTTGACTAGGTATTTAAAAATATTCAGAACCCTTTTTCCCCCCACTCCTTTTAAACAGGAAAATGACACAATTTTTACTAGGTGCCTAAATTAAGAACAAAATACTTGGAAAAGCAGTGGCAATACCATTGAGGAAGGGCTACAATGTGCATAGCTTTGGGGGAAAATAGTCTGCTTTTTGTTCTTACTCATAACTTCAGGTGAAGTGGTCAGCTCCATTTATTCCATTTATTTCTGTTTCTTGCTTTCGTCTTAAACTCTCGAGCTGTGAGTTTGGCCTCCATGTCAGTGTTTGAGTGCGACAATAAATAGAAGCCGTACTTAACTCTGTGGTTTTGCATTCGGGTAGCAGTTGCCGAGGGCCCTGTCACCTCTGTCAGCGTGGAATTTTTGTTTCCAATTATAATGATTCTCTAAATAATTTGAAAGAACAATAATTAGATCGGGGTTTATTTTTTACTTTCTGTGTGTGGTCTTCTAATCCCATAGTCTTCTAATTTAATCAAGTTAAGTTATTTCTAAGCTCCTAATTTGTACTTTTTCTGTACTGAGATGCTGACATTTTATTGACCTAATTCTGTAACTTTTGCCATCCCAGGCTTATCTACCTTAGCCTTTGTTTCTCTTTGTCCTGTCATTTTTTCTGCACAGCTGATCCTGTCTCCAGACCACCCATCTGGATTTGAGGGTTCAGATTTTCTGTCCCATAACACAATCTTGGAAACTGGAATGAACAGTTAATTGATAAGTCACATGATATTAAGTCTGCCTCATGAATTGATCAGTTCAAATATACTTCAGTGAACCCTAGCCTGACCTCCCGTTCATTTAAGGATCATTCAATATTTGATTATTTTACACCTGTCAGCGGGAGTTCCTATGGGAAACATTTCTGGGTCCTCCAGTTGGTTGGATCCAGTTTACAAAAAAGTCCACCTGAAGCCAGCGTAGCATAAAGCAGTGGCGGAACCACCTAGGAAGCTACCACAGGAACTTGGATCAGGATTCCTAGGACTTTGTGTGGGCCAAAGTATATCATTTTAGATGCTTTCAAAATGTCCTCCTCTTGATTCATTTGCTGGTAGATACGGAAACAAGTATTATATTATTTCTTTCCTTTGTGTGTGTGAAAGAAAAGCTGTAACATCCATTCCCCCTGTGGGTGGCTATTTAATAAGTTCAAATAAAGAATAATATAAACACAGTTTTCAAATAGAGTGAGTTCTAATGAATATTTATGAAAGCAGTATTTTAACAGCTTTTTGAGATTACGATTTATACACCACACCATCCACCCTTTAAACTATACAACAAAGTGGTTTTCGGTACATTTACAGATATGGGTAATCACCATGACCACAACCTAATTTCAGGCCATTTTTATCACCCTGAAAAGAGTCATTAATTTTTGTCCTAATAACTTTCCAACTCTGGACATTTCATGTACATAAAAATCTCACAATATGTGGTCTTTTGTGACTAATTTCTTTCACTGAGCATAAGGTTTTCAAGATGCATCCATGGTATGGTATGTAGCAGAACCTTGTGTCTGAATTTCTAAAAGAGCATTCATTGACTGGTTATATCATCTTACTTCTCCACCCGCCAGTTGAGGGACATTTGGGACATATGGTAAAAATTAAAATGAAGCATGAGTTTGTCCGCTGAGGATTCTCCCATTCGTCTCCCCATCCACTCTCCATTAATAAACATTTCATTAGCTTTTGCTTATTCTTCTAGAATTTCTTCATGTACACACAAGAGTACAAATACTGTAAATGCACTTTTCCTTTCTTATGATAAATGTAGCGGACTATATGTACTACTGTGCTTGAAACATTTCCCTTAACACATCCTGGTGTGTCTTCCACATCAGTACATATGAATATTCTGCAATCTAGTTTTGCTAAAACTGCATTAAGGAAGCATAACTTATACACAAAACATTATACATATTTGAAAAATGTGCAACTTGATAAGTTTTGGCATATACATATAGTCACAAAACCATCATGAAAATCAAGATAAAAGTGTGTCCACCACTACCATAATTTCCTCTCTCCTGTGTACTTCCTCTCTCCCTCTCTGGACTTCAGGAACTAAGACCTGCTTTTCATCACTACACATCACTTTGCACTCCTTATAGTTCTTGAAATGGAATTATGCAACACATACTTGTTTATTTTTGTCTGGCTTCATTCATCAAAAACAACTCCTTTTGAGAACACTGCTAATAAAGCATGTATCAATAATTTATGCAACTTTGTGTGTGTGTGTGTGTGTGTGTGTGTGTGTGTATGTGTGTGGCCTTCGCTCCATCCATCAGGTACATGGCATAGCACTGGGGGTTATACTGCAATTTGTTTACCTAGTCTCTTGTAATGGACATCTGTATTATTTCCAGGTTTTGGCTGTTTCCAATGAAGCTGGAGTGCACATTAGTGAACACCTCTGATATGGACAAAAGCACCCATTTCTTTTAAGTAAGTATCTAGGAGTTAAGTAGCTGGGTTGGGTGATTGGTCTGCATTGACCTGTGCAAGAAATTGCTAGATTGTTTCCATAGTGGTTGTGTCATTTTACACTCCTCCCAACAGTACAGAAGAGTTCCAGGTCCTCCCCAACTTCTCTAACACTTTTATTGTTAGTCTTGCTAGTATTAGGCATTCAGTATGTGTGTAACTGCTATTCATTTTGATGTCTCTTGTATGTCTGTGGTGATGTCAAGGATCCTATCATGTACTTACTTAATTGTCGTATATTTTCAATGATGTGTCTTTAAAAATCTATTCATGTATATTATATTTATATATATTTAATTGCTTTCTTATGAAAGTTTGAGAATTCATCATACATTCTAGATAGAAGTCCTTCATCAGATACTTCATTTCCAAATATTTTCCCAGTCTGTAGCTTATCTTTCCATTCTTGTAACAGCTTCTTTTAAAGACCAAAAGAAATATTGATGCTGTTTAATTTATTAATTTGTTCCTCTTGATTGTGAGTTGAATATATTATTGGAAAAACCTTTCTGTAGTCCAAGATTACAGAGATTTTTCACAATTGATTTTTTCTACATTTTTGATAGTGTAAATTGGTTTCCAGGCAATTTTTTGTTACTTTTTGAATATGGGATTAAATATAAATCATAGTTCTTTTTCAAAAATATGATAATTAATTATTTCAATAATTTTTGCAAAAGTGTATATCCTCTACTGAATTATCTTTGCACATTACTTGGTCAGTTGTTAATACA
The DNA here is from genome assembly GCF_000247695.1 of Heterocephalus glaber. Next base: position 5,508,082 of record NW_004624793.1, read on the forward strand.
ACTGTAGTTTGATTATGGAACTCTTGATTTTGTCCTTTGACTGCTCTTTGTCTTTACACCAAAGCTTCATTGTCTTAATTATTATTGCTCTGTGATGTCTTGAATCAAACAGCATCAGTCTCCACATTTGTACTTCATTTTTCAAAGTTGTTTTGATTGCTACAGATCATTTGTTTCCTCATATGAGTTTTAAAGTCAGTTTGTCAATTTCTACAAAAAAAGTCTTTAGCAATATCCTTTACTTAAGCGGTTCTTTGGGTTTTCTCAGCATTGATTTTGGAATTTCTATAGTCTACAGATCTTAAACATCTTTGGCAGATTTATGCTGGAACATATCACATTTTTGATATTACCATAAATATTCAAATTTCAATTTCTAACTGTTGCTACTATCCAGAAATACAATTGATTTTTATATTGCTCTTTTGTCCTACAGTGTTGCTAGACTCATTTATTAGTACTAGTAGCTTTTTGTGAATTACATAAAATTTTCAACATAGGCCATCATGTCTTCTGTATATATACTTTTATTTTTAAATCTCAATGTCTTTTCTTTCTTTCCTGTACCTTATTTCTCTGGCTAGAGCCATAGGTAAATACAGTAGTTTGAATAGGACTGATGAGATCAGATGTTTGTTCTTCTTTCTGATCATGAAGGTAAAGAGCATACAGTCTTTTACAACTAGATGGGACAGGGAACAGGGTCCTGAGAGAGGAGGCGTCAGTGGCTATAGCCACTTCTACTTTCCATCTCTGTGTCCTCACGAGCTCCCCAGTACGGTGCTGGGGCGGATCCCTTCAGTGTTTCATAGCTTTGTGGCCCATAGAAGCGGCTAGAGGAGGACTTAAAGCATTTGCCGTTGTCCATGGAAAATGGTTACTGAGTCTGATACTTTGTACTTTGAATCTCAGTTTATTGCACCTTTCTTTAAAGGAAGACACCAACTGCTTAAGAAATGAAGGAGTCATAAATCATCAATTTAACAGACCAGAAGGATGAATGAAGAGGTACAAATCCCTTGGAAAAGTGGATCAAACTCTTGAACTCACATAGCATAGTTCATATGTTTGAAAATAAACTAATGCTGTGGAAAAACCAGATAGGATGTAAATTCCAGCTTTTCTCTTTTTTAAATTTTTTCCCATTGTTCTCCTTCTTTTGCTTTAGGAAGAGATAATTCCTTGCTGAGAGCTTTCTAAAACTCAGCAGTGGATCCTGGACTTGGTGCAAGGCTCCTTTTGAATCCAATGAGATGGTCATGTGACTTTTCTCCTTCACTTTGTTAATATGGTGAATGACATCAACTGATTTTTATAAATTGCTGTTGTGCTAACCTTGCATTTCTGGAATAAATCCCACTTGGACACTGCATTAGTTTTCTATTGTTGTATGATAAATGACCACAAGCAAAGTGGCTTGAGGCAACACTGGTTCACTTTCACCCAGTCCTGCAGGCAAGGAGTCAATGTGAGATGTCTGGGTCTCACAGGGCGAGATCCTCATACTGGCTGGGCAGTGTCTCCTCTGCAGCTTGGTGCTCTGCCAAGCTCATTCTGTTGGGGACAGTGTGTGGTCAGAGGACCCAGGCCTTCAGGTGCTGGCTGGCTGTGGGTGAGGGGCTCTCAGCTCTCACAGTCTCCTGCAGATTTCAGCCACATGGCCCTTGGCGATAGAAAACTGACTTCAAAGCTTGCTGCAGGGTTTCTTTCTATTTCTAGTCTGATGTGGAGTCCTATAAAACATGATGTAATCAAGGCAGTGAGAATCCCATCAGATTTTCAGGTCTCAACCTCACTCATGGAAAAAAGATGAAACAGGGTAATCAAAGCCTATGAGAGGGCTTCAGGGGGCCATCTTAGAACTCTGTCCCACATGGTCAAATTATATTCTTCTTGCAAAAGTAATTTGCTGGACTCCATTTGCTAAAACTTCACTTAAAATTTATGCTTCTGTGTTCCTGAAGGATATTGGTATGAGTTTTGTTTTCATATAATATTTGTACTGCTTCATAATCAGGATAATTCTAGAGAGGAGAATTCTAGATTCTAGACCCCTGGGCCTAGATCAATGGTTACCTATTTAGAAATGTATATTTGGTTTCCAGATATAGGGAGATTCTCCAGAGATCTTCCTATTATTGATCTTTAATTTAATTCCATTGTGTTTAGAGAAAAACAGTAGGATTGGAATCTTTGAAATAGAAGTCACCACCTAAAAACTGAGCTTTATTCAATTATGTAGATTTCCCATAGTTTATGTAGCTAATGTTCTATTGCCAAACCTGCATAATCTTAATTGTATTTTTGTGCAAGTTTAACAATAGGACAGAGTCTGGATTTCTAACGACTGGATCAAAAGGAAGATGCACCCTTAATTTTGGTGGATATTTCCAGATTTTCCTTTGTTGATAAGTATCCTACCATTCTGTACTCCCTCTAGCAATATTTGATAGTGAATACCTTTTACAGGGCTTCAAATACACATTCTAAAAGGAAGAGAGCTTCAATGTAGTGAATATTTCACTAGATTTTTATTCATAACCACTCTCTTGACAGCTTTGTGACAGAGCAACAAAATATCACAAACCTAAGCCTTTTTGCAGAGTGGATGACTAACTCTCTTAGGCTCAGAATTAGGGTGACTACATGCTTCATTTTGCTATTTTTTTATGACAGTTTTCACAAAGCAATCAAACACTATCATGTTTTCTTACCTCAAAGACCTAATTCTTTCTGTTGAGTCAGATTCCACTTTCTTGCTTAAAATTCAAGTTTATTCGATCATTTCTGAGGATAGTTACCACATATAATGGCTCAATCACCAAATTGTGACAGTTTGCCAGGCGAGTGAAGCACTTCTCCAGGTACAGATGTTCCTCCACATACGATTGTATTACAATTTATGATGGGGATCCATCCCTGTAAACCCATCATACATTGAAAATATCATTTTGGAAATGCACTTAATATATCTAACATAGCTTAGCAACGCAGTCCCGTGTGGAATGGGGTTGTTTGTCCTTGTGACCAGCGATGCATGTGGCAGCCATGGCTCAGCTTCATAGGAGAGTGTTACAGAGAGCAGCGCCCGTGCAGGAAAAGGTCAAAACACAGAATTTGAAGTATCACTTCTGCTGAATACATATCTCTTTCACACTACCATCGGGGTAAAAGATTATAAGTGAAACCATAATAAGTTAGAAACCATCTGTATAATTATATGACTTTCTTAACCACATAGCTTTATCCTTATATATAGCCATGGTACTATTTGTTGGGTTAAAATACCTTTAAAAAGTGAGAACTATAAAGTTGGCTAGACTGGAGCAATACTAGTTTCTACAAATATACTTTTTATATAACCAAACTTAAATCTTTATTCATTTGGTCCCCTATATTTGAAACACTTTGGGCTCTTTTTATAATTCTACTTAATAGATTCAGTTGTCATTGGTAGCAGCTACTGCCCCATAGCAGGTAATGGCAAGTGGCTATTTGAGCTATATGTTAAGATGTCCATAAAAAGCAGTAGAGAAGAAAATATAGCTACTTGTTCCTTGTGATTCGAGTGACTACTCTTTCAAGCATGTATATAACAGCACAGTTTACAACAGCTAAATCTTGGAAGTGACCTATATGTCCATCAACATGAATGGATAAATAAAATGTGGTATTTATACAGTGGAGTTCTACTCTGCCATAAAGATAAACTTGAGTCATTTGTAGGAAATTGGATGCAACTTAAGACCAAAATATGAAGTGAAATAATTTAGACACACAAGTTTAAATAGTGCATGGTTTCTCTTATATAAGAAACCTAAGATAAAAATAAGAAGCAAAATAAAAGATTGATAATTGGAAAGAGAGAGATAGATCTTTTGCGAATGGGAGGAGAACAAGACATGGAGAGAGATGGAGGGAAAGGAGAGGGATGTAAAGGAATTAAGAAATGTTCTGTGCATGCAGCAGCTCTACATGAGAAATGCAAACATTATGCACTGCACACATGTACTAATAAAAAACAAAATTTAAAAATTCGCATTCTGACATTCTTCATTTTTTCAAAATGGTTTTGCTGACCATGACCATTTCTTTTCTGTATTGTAGACAATCTAATGGGAAGTGCCCTCTACTCAAATGATAGAGATTATATTATTGTGAGTGGAGAAAAAGCAAGTAAGATGATTAGGAAGAATTTAAGTATTACACCTTCTCCTTGCCCATGAAGGCTAGAAGAGAAATGTTCAGAAACAGTAACAGTTAAGATCTCACATCAACATAGCTAATTTTTTTATTTCATGGGAATGAGGATTACTTTTTTTCCTATTTCAACTGCTTTTTCAAGTTATAATTTCAACATGAAATATAGGTTTTAATTTAATTTAAATAACATACACAATAATTACTTTTTTGCATAGCACAACCCAGGGAAATATCTTTGAAGAAAATTACTAAGAAATCAACCAAGCTTTCTTTTACATGACAATAAAGATTAGAATTCTCCAAGTAGTTGAGCAAAAATAAGAATCAAATTTAGTGAAGACATAAAAATAACAGAAACATTATAGGGAATTACATGGAGATGATTACAGAATGCCTGTTGCTCATAGGAACATTTTGTGATTTATTTGTCACTTTTAGAAGGATAAAAGCACTAATCTAAACCCATTTAAAGCTGTATTTATAAAAGTGAATATATGAATATTTAGGAGTAATTTTTCACATTCATGTAGCCATAATCGATCTAATTACCCATTAATCAACCATTGCATTGGAAATATGTTTATTTTACTAAGGTCAAGCATATTTTTCATGTTACCCACAATGGTTCTGTCAGAGAGTGTGTGTATATATATATATATATATCTATATATATATATATCTCCCAATTTCTCATGATTATGTCTTAATCTCGAAGTGTATTTGTATTGTAGCCTGACTTTACTATTTTTCTAATTTAAAAGGTAATGTCACTCAAATGCCATCATCAATAACAACAATTGAATGACATAATTATTTACAATCTCACAGCATGATCAGTGACCATAGCCTGGAACCCGGTGGCTCTCAGAACTTTGCCATGTACCTCACAGAACAATGTATGTACCACTTGTTTTTTGGCAAAGTTCCTTCCACACCTGTGACAGTGCAAATGGTGCAAATGGATTCTGCAGCACTATAGAAGTAGTGCTTACATCCCAGAAACACAGGAACTTGCAGCCTCTGGGACCCTGGTAGGATAATGGAGGGGCTTCCCGAGGGAGGGGTAAGCAGGTCTCAAGGACAGCAAAACAAGCTGAGAAAGGCATTCAAGCTACGGAGAAGTGAAAACCAGAGCATACAAAGCTCAGATTGGGCTGAGGGAATAAGCAAGCAGTCAGTTTACCAGTGAGATGATATAGGAGCTGGTAGGCAGATAGGGCTGTGGGGCAGAGTTCTCCATGCACTGATCCAGGGTTTGAACTTAAATGCTCATCTGAGCTAAATTATAACATCTGAAAGTATAACTTACCAAGTTCTTAATGCTTTAGTAATCTTTATCAACCACTCTTCTCCTATTTAGAAAGCCAGTAGAGCAGGAAAGGGTCAAAAACACATCTTCAAGTTGAAAATCAACACCTTCAAACACTGGCACCACCTATGCTGCTAATAAATTATATGAACTTGTAAATCATTTTACCTCTCTGTATAGTGGAATGGGAAAGTAGATACATAACTCACTATTTTTCAAAAAATAAATTTAAGCAATAAATGCAGCAAACACGGCAGCTAGTATTTAGGAATGTCAGGCAGCCACTGTGGTTGAGGAGAGTCTGAAAGCTCTCCAGAAACCTGGGGTAGTTACTGCAGATGCAGAGCAGCTTTAATACTCACCTGTTCAGCTCTGTTCTGGGTGCCGAGAACAGAGCACAAACAGGGCGGGTGACCTGCTCCTGGGAGCCAGGGTTCTAGGAAGAGAATGATTTAGCTTGCAAAGACATCGTAACAAAGTACAGCACACTGGGCACTATAAACAGCAGAGATTTTTGGAGGCTAGCACCTGATGCCCAAGGCCAGAGAGGCATGCACAATGATATGGATTGTCCTTCTTCCATTTCTCTCTAGCGCTGTTCCCCTGCTCTGGTTCCTGGCTGGCTGCCATAAACTAAGCAGCCCTCCTCTACAATGTCCTTCTGCCATGATGTTCTTGCCCTGTAGAGCCAGCTGACCATGGATCGAATCCCCCAAACCATGAGCTAACTTAAACCTCTTCTCTTCTAAGTTGCAAGTGTCAGGTATTGAGCCCAGCAAGGGGAAAGATGACTAATATATGTTTTTATGATTGTTAAGGTCCAAGAGAGTGCAAACATTAGTCAACTTCTTTCTGATATGGGCAAGACATAAAAGTACTGTAAATGCTATAGATCTGAAGATGGCAAATAGTAATAACTTCTACATTACACACATTGTGTGTGTGTGTGTGTGTGTGTGTGTGTGTGTATGTGTTGGGTTGGGATGAAGGGCATAGAAACAAAGAAGAATGAAGAGGGTGCAGATAAAGATGATGAGTAATTCCCATAGAGTAAAATAGATGGAAGATGCTGGCCCAGGCAAAGCTTAGAATTTTCAGAACATGATTTACTGTACTGCATTTGGGAATCGTGGCTAAATTATCTCCCACATTCAGTAGTGAAATGCCAGTCAGGGCTCCTTGAACTTTCCACACCTCACTTATAACGGCTTTATAAATACACACAAATGTGAGAATAATAATGTAAGAGGAACATTAGAGCACTTATCATGAGTGATTGTGCCCTGAATCGGCCAGCCGTGTGGACTGTCAGAGCATCTCAGGCCTCAGTCCTGCGATACAGACCCATTGTAACCACTTGTCACTGATGCCATTCACTAGAAGCACCTTGCAGTTTTCTGCTGCATTCAAGTCACCTGTTGTCCTTTCTTTTCAAATAGTCTTTTAAAATCAGTGGCCTCTTTGTTAAGAATAAAGGCTGTAAATGAATGGAACCTTTTACAAAGACAGTCGACATAAACTCTACTTTTAAATTGAAATTTCCTATCTTGCATTGTCAGGTCAGAAAAAAAAGTACTACTGTTATGTGTAGTCACTTTATTCATGTTAGTATTTACACTATTATAACTGAAGTACCCGCTTATTATCCTTAATTCATCAACAGATATTTATTGGTTGTGGAGAAGAAATTCTCCATTCTATCTTTCTGTTTTGGTAGCAATTAGTATTTGTTTTTTAGGTGATGCATCAATACAGTATAGATATACCAAATTGTGCATTCATAACTATACTTAAAGTGATTGTGCTCATCATTTTTCTTAAAGGATGAACTCTTCCATTTTTACCTGTGTTTTATCAAACTCAATGAATTAAGCTGTTCTAACTATACTCACCTGTTTATTTCAGAGCAGTGTTGAATATTTACATTTTTTTCTTTTCTCTATGCATTATTTTTTTATTTTCCAGTTTGCCAGTTTTGATTTAACTGTAAGCTTTAGGTAACATTAAGAGAAAATATGTATTATAGAATTTGAGCATCTTTTGGAATCTAAGAATTCCTTTAGATCAATTTACCAACTGATGCAGAAATGTTTCACACAAGACCCTTAACACATTGAGTGACATGAAGTCGGTAAGGAAACACATTCCATTTTTATAAGTATCATTTTGTCAGAAAGGCAGAGCAGAGATAAGGACTCGTTGGCTTAATGAGTCCTTCAAACTCTGCAATGAACTATAGGTTGTATAGTGTCCATCTGGATATTTGAATATTGCTGCAAATGCACACATTTATATCAGTACTCATTTGTGTTCTTTAAACGGAGAAACCAGGATAGCGTTATGATCACTTTTGTCCCTCTGAAGTCAGAAAGAAATTTAATAATTTAAAAATCTCTAGTCATCCAGTATAGGGTTCCCAACTTTTGCTGTATTATGGAATTGCTTGGGACTCTCAAACATTTTACATGAGCATTCTTTAGATCAAAGTATCTGGGAGTGGGAGTCAGGCACCTGGCATTTTCCTTTTAGTAGTCGTTATTTGTCAAGATCAGTCAGTTTAAGCTCATAGCAAAGTTGAGGAGAAAGTGATGGAAATGCCCATAGCCCCTGCACCCAAACACATGACGCCTCCTCCATGCCCACATATGCAACATGGTTGCATTTGTACTATGTTCAGTACAACAGATGGACATTCTGTGACATATGGGGCATGATTGAGAAATACAGCGAGCATTTTAATTTTTAAAATTATCCCAGTAAAAGATATTCCCCATCCATCCCTCTCCAAATGCACTCCCCACTCCCAACACACTTATCCCAAACTCCTTGTCATCGTGGGAAGCAGTTCTAGAAGTCCGTTTTCCTGAGAGTCTTCAGATGCACCATCATGGCTGCCTGGATGTCCTGAATCCATTCAAAACATTTCCCTTTCATGGTCATTTTGACTTTGGGGAAGACCCAGAAGTCACATGGTGCCAGATCTGATGAATGAGGTGGACGAGGACCCAGCGTCATGTTTTTATGCCTTTCTGTTGGGTGGCGCATCTTGATGACACTTTGTAAAGATTTACCTGAAAGAGGACTTTCAGAACTGCTTCAGAAAGTGGCAAGAACAATGGAACAAATAATGTGTTTGATGGAATAAAGGTGTTTGGGGGAGATGGATAATTTTGAGGGAGGTTTATGGCCATATGTCTTTTACTGAAACATATTTTTTTAAACTTTAGGTATTTGCTGCCTGTTTTGATCACACCTCTTGTCGTTGTTGCCTAAGCTGATGGGTGATGGGAATGCGCAGTGTGGTTAGAGCCCTGAAGCAGACATGTGATGTAGGAAAAGCCAACGGCACATGCTTGCCATCCCGTGCTTTCCTTGGCCTTTAGGTTTCCAGCTCGTGCTCCTCAATGAGGAGTTCATGTGGGCAGCCAGAGGCCACACCACAGTGACTGTTCCGTGTTCGGAATGTCACTGCATCATGTGACTGTGGAACCCATCCCGACCCTAACCTGCACATCCACAGCTCTATGTGATGCCCCTGTCTCCGGGTCCTTTCCCATTTCCCATGGGATAGGTTTCTGGTGGGCTCCAGCATTTTACTGTGTCCACCAGAACTCACAGGCAGGACTGGATGTCTCGGACAGACTTTGTGAGACATATTTAAAATTATTTTTGAGATTGATTTTCTCTCCCCTGAAATAATCTTTAATGTCAAAGTGCAGCTAAAATGTAAAAAACATCAGGATCGGGTGACAGCAGGTGCACATGCCTGGCTTTAGCCATTCCCACCCTTGGGATGTCTGCCTGTCTTGTCAGACCCTGCAGGTCGTGGATAGTTTTATGTGGTTTCACCAGGCTCATGAAATGTGACCAGTGGAACCTGGACTTCACTTTTCCATAATTCCAGCCTTCCCAGCGTACATCCAGAAGCTCTCAAATTTTCCTGAAATGGACAATCTGCTAAGACAGATGTACTATAAAATAGCCCAAAATAATTTCAGGTAGAAACTGGAAAGTAGAAACAAACAAAAAACCCCACAGGACTTGCTGAACTGTTTCTGAATTGATAAGACAACAAAAATATTAACTTTTAAGATTTATGTTTTTTACACACACTGAAAAACAGGCTTGGAGAACAATATGATGCTGATCAGTTAGGAAAATTACACACTTGCTTATAGATAAGATTTATACCCAGGAGGCGGGGATTTAGCTCAGTGGTTTCACTGACTGCTGTGCAAGCGCAAGGACCCGAGTTCGATCCCCCGGTACCAAAAAAAAGATTTATACCCAATTTCCCTTGTAACAAGAGTACTTTAGATAATTCAGTCCCTCTTTGGGGGAATATATATGTATATACATTTATAAATTTATATATAGAGAGTGAGATAGAAAGAGAGAGCACTTAATTGAGTCTGTCATCCAAAACAGTAAGCTAAAGATAATTTCTATTTAGTCTATTCTTTTCATCAGACAATAGTGTGTGTTTCCTTTGCTCTGTGTCATCAAATGTTTCTCATGATGCAATGTCTTATATACAATACTCCTGATAACAATAATATTCAAGTTGACATAAAACTGTTTAAATACTTACCACCACCCATAACCGCCTTCCATCCCTCTGCCATTCATCCAGCCAGCCCGCCAATCTTCATTCTTCCTCTCAGTTCCAACTTTGCTACTTTACTGAACACCTTCTAAACATGAGGCATTGGCTCATTACTGATACTTCAGTGGGATCAGAGCCGTGCATACTCAGTCATCAGAAATGGGCTGGAGGGAGTTTTTCTTCGAGTGACATTTGCTGTTCAAAAAGATTCTCTGCTGGTGGCGTGGCCAGGAGCTGTGGGCAGGCACATTGTCCAGTTGTCTCCCTCGAATAAGAAAGCCTTTGTCCTGAAACATCACTGTGGAGAGCTGCACACAGAACAATGGAGGGCTTGAGTAAAGGACATGCCGGGTGGACATGGGGAGTGGAGGGCAGAGTATGCAGTGACTTCTGTAAACTGTGGGGCCAGACCCATGGAGGCAATGAACGTTACCACGACAAAGTCTTGGGTCTTTCCCATCCTTTGATTAAAGAGGTGGCTCTGCCTTGCTCCGTTTCCACCACAGCTGCTCGCCATCCATTCAGGTTTGCTCCATGCCAGTGCTGCTCTCCACAATCAGCCACTTTGACCATCAACACCATCCCACTGGGAGGTAACTGAGGCACAAGGACTGGCAGCAGGTGACCCTCTGCCAGGCCCTGTTGGAGCCCAGCCAGCAGAGCAGGGCAGAGCCGCTGTGTTTGGAGTTGTTCCCTGTCTGGCTCCTTAGAGGCTGGTTAGGCGGCACTGCCCCTCCGCCCCTTGGGAGCCGTGCTTTTGGGCAGATACTTTCAGTTTGCTGGTGGTGGGATGCACAGGCTGAGCCCTCCAGGGGGCAGATGTGGACCTCAGGGAATCATTACTGTGGGAATTAGAGCTGAGCAAGGCACAGGTGAGAGTCTACAGGGAAAGCATGTTTCCAGGAGAGACAGCCCGATCAGAGAGCAAATCCTCATGTTGTGCAGCCACCTGAATGCACAGAAGTATTGCACGGGGCTCCAAGACTTCTTACACCCAGGCTGCGCTCCTGAACAGTTACATCAGAAAGCCTGGCAGAAGGATCAGGCGCAGGCATTTCAGACCCCCTGGGTGATATGCAGAGGAGAGATTTAAGTGTCAGTGATTTAGAAGTGTGGCTGTTAAGCTCTCCTGTGGATCCCAGTCACTTGGAGAGCTTCTGAGAACCCAGGTCACTGAGCCTGCCCCGAGTGAAAGCCTCCAGATGCATAGAGATGTGCAAAGGTTGGGAAAGCGTCTTTAATTCCAACAACCGGTAAACGGCTCTTCCTTGTGAGATGACTCAATCAAAACACCAGAAAGTAAATTTCACTGTCATTTGCTTACACCTAAGAACTCTTCTTCCAGCAATCACTTTCTTTTGCAAATACAAGAAATCTGTTTACTCCCCAGGGATTAGACACATCAGCCTAGTTTTCCACTAGGACATCAGTTCTAAGAGGCCAAGGACTGCTGGAGCTAGACGCCAGTCTACCCTAAGCTCAGACCTGTGTTTGCCATATAATACACACTCAATCAGTATTGGTTGGACAAATAACTGTCAGAGAGCTCTCCCTACACTGTCCTCCATTCACTCTAAACATTTGGAACATTCCCTGGGCATCACGATCTGTGGTTTTGTGGTGAAAGTAGGTAAATAAAACTCATATGGGTCCTGTTTTCATGGATGGAGCTTACAAACTAAAGGTAAGAATGCATTAATAAGTATTTGATATGTTTTATTTGGCATATCTGTTTCTGTTGATACAAATAAAACTTTACTTCTTGTAAAACTCTGACCTCCAGTTTGATTTAAAAACTTTTCTATAAAATGCTTCCTTAATTTGTAGTAATTATTATGTGTTGTGAGATTAAATAGAATTATAATTTATGTTTATATGTGTGTTTAATGTGAAGTGGCTCTTCTAGTGGGGGTGGATAAGATAAATAAAGATAGAAAACTCTACACAGTCCTCTTGAAAACATTAAAAATGTTAATAAACTTGACAGATTGTTTAGACCATATGTGAGTTAGTGTCATAGCCTCAAGTTTATGTCCTGAGTTTGCCAGTACCTCTGGGACAGCACATTGCAGGAAGTGTTATTTGGATTTTATAACACAGAAGGCTAGTTTTGAGAGCAATGTGTGTGAATGACTAAGTAAAAGTAGGAAAGAATGCAATCTGTGGACTCTGAATTGTAACAAGGTTTGTTTCAGGAGTATGAGCTCAGATGGCAGTAACACAAGGTTAATGGAGACCTTAAAGTTTTCGTTAATTATATTCACAACTTGCCCAACAATAGACAATCTGGCTTTGAAGCGAACTCCTCTGTTCTTGGAGAACTCTCCCACAGAGAGCTCGCGGGGAATTTCCCTTTTCCACAACACTGACTTCTTCATCTTGGGTTGCCAGCTCATCCTCCACCTTCACTTACTGATATTAACACTCACAGAGAAAATGGGAGAAATACAACCTTCTGTTCACCATAGTGATTTCTCTTGTCTCCGTCATGCCTCTTCTTTACTTCTTCTCTCCAAGAATACATTTCCAGTTTCACATATTTGTGTTTCCTCCCATAGGAAGTATTAAAGATTCCCTCCAATTATCCTTTCTCCTAATCAGATGCATGTAGATGTTCAGATAGCAGGATAAGTAGGTGGATTGTAACCATGGGTGTGGATAAATATCCCTGCACATACAGTACCTGCATTCTTCGTGATGTGGCCTGCTCAGAATTGACAGCTGTATTTGAAATATCAACTTTTCTCCTTTACATGCTAGTTATTAATGAATGCCCTTGTTACTCATGCCTGCTCAGAGTAGCACATTGCAGTATTCCAACTAAAAGATATTCACAATGGCATTTCTCTTTGCCACTTTCTCTTTGCTTTCTTGGTAATGAGATAAGACTCCAAAGGACTTCATAGCCAAAGGTGGTCAGTGACTCAGAATCAGCTAGGTATCTGAGGGGCCTTTGACATTCATGAAAGATTTTGATGTATGAGCTTTCTTTTAAATATACGATTCACAGATTCAGTGAGAATCTCAAAGTGTCCATGATCCACAAAATATTAGGAACTGCTGACCTATAGTCATTTAGTTCTGGAAGGTGAAATCTTCCACGTTTGGAAAATCTTTCCTTCTTAATCTATTTACAAGTGTTTACAGTTTTTATCAGCTTCCATGAATCCATCTTGGAGCAACATGGGATACGAATGCACAATGACCCTGGTAAGTATTTTAATTAGCATCTTGGGAGTTCTGAGCACTTATGAAGCTTCACTTAACAGGGGCTGGGATGAATCGCCCTCCTCTGTGGAAGGCTGAGTGTCTGTGGCAGAGTCTTTGGCTGGCAATTTGGTTAAGCTCACAGGCTTCAGACACAAAACAAAACCACCATGTTATCTTCCTGTGTTTGTCTAGAAAATTAAAGGATGTGTATCAAAGTGCCGTTCCTTAGATGAAAACTTCTTTTCAGTTATTTTTTCTCCAATAAAGCCTTTGTGATGGGGGCATTTCCAAGTCCTTCACAAATATTAGTACTGCTGTCAACACAAGTCCTTGTTGATGAGAAGGGAAACTGAAGCCCATTCATCACCACCCCGTGAAAGAGGCAGGCTTTGCCTCCTCGGTCCACATAGCCTCTATGTTTTTGTTCATGAGTTTGTTTTTACCACTCTCCTGTAATGTACTCCATCCAACAGCTTGAGGAGATAGTCCAGGAAGAGGACCTCTGAAGAAAGGGGAAGCACACTTTGCTCCACCCAGCTCCCAGCATCTTGCTCTTCAGGGCTCACTGCTAGGCAGGCAGGAGGTTCGCACTCTAGTACTGGTGGTCTCACAGCTGTTGGCAATTCTGCCTTTCTAGGACCTTCTAGATGTGCCAGTGAGCAGCTGCTGGGAAAGCTAAGGGCCAGCCCTGGTGCATGAGGAGGACACCCCGTGCTAGCTGGACAGGGTCACCCATGTTGGAAGAGCCACACAGGCCCAGGCAGGGTAGGGGAAGGCAAAGGCTTTGCAACCTCCCCCGCTCTTGTGGAATTTCTTTCCAGGGGAAGGCTTTGGAGGCCATAACTGACTCCACAACATGGGCTGGAGTCAAGGCATCTTGGTGTTTATAAAAATCACACCCAGAAGCACGTGTGCTCTCTTCAAATGGGAATTTATTCAAATCTGGTGATTAATGAATATTTTAGAATCTGTACATGTATAACAGTCATGTAAACTCTACACAGGGTGAACAAAACAGTCATTAATTTGAAGACAAATTTGTATTCTTAGTCAAACTTTCCGATGTTCCTTAAACATGTGGTTTATGTAAAATTTATTTATAGCGGATTTTTGCTCTCTCTCAGTAATCACTGAAGAGGTATGTATACGTACATGAGCCGTCTCTGTTTAATTCTAGCTAACACCTTTGTTATTTATACCAGCATGTATAAGTCTCTCTTTATGACATAACATCTGTTGCTGGAAGAATAGTTTTGTTGGCAGAAATGAGTAATGTATTTTGAACCAAGCAAAAGGAGAAATCAATCACGAGAGAGAAAAATAATCTTGTTCCATACGTTGAATATGCTTTGGGCCAGAGTTTAACACTTGCACACATGTCAACATAGCCATTTAAACTCTTTCTAAATTGTTCAGAGATGTCAATGTAAACAGAGAATTTGGGGTGTGTCCTCTTTTACAAATGACTTGGCAAGCTTTTAGGGACTTCACGATTTACCCCATTCCTGAAGAAAGCATCCCAATTTGTGGCCATTTAGTACATATGAAATTTCATATTTGGCCTCATTCATTATATTTCTTAAAATGGTCAACTTTTCCATGAAATTGCAATCAATCAATTCTTATTAATAAAATATCTTAAAGTAGCATCCCAAACTACTTTATTTTTGTGAATAAGCTCAATTTCTTATTTGAATATATATATTTGATGGCTATACTTTTGCCAAAATGAAGTAAAGTTCTGGATAAAACCCCAAGAGGATTATAATTATGTTGTATCAGAAATATATGCCAATTACAAACCCATTTACAAAAAACGTATTCTCCTTTTTTGGAAATAGGTGCAGTTAAGCAAATATAAACCTAATGTGCAACTGCAGAAAACTTGAAAGATACGGAAAGACAGAATGAGAAAAATAAATTTTGCTGCAGTCTATCTCCAGGGACATCCTTTGCTGTCACCAATTCTGGAGGGAAGTGTTGAAATTCAGGAGAATGAAAACTGCTGAAATTACTTGAGAGTTAGTTTTTATTAGAAAATATCTTAAAATATGATTGTATGTTATACTAAACAATCATATAACATTCCTAATAAGTATGGACAGAATATTAATTTTCATTAGCCCTAGTCACAATTTTACAGACTATTCACATTATGTACTTGTCAATTGTGTGAAAAATTCTTTTGAGCCTTACCAGTCCTACAAAGTCTCTCGATCATCTGTAATTCTGCAAGATGAGGCCAACTCATATGGACACCGTATCGGCCTAGAGTGATTTCATCTGTCCTCATGACTCATATTGGTAGAATCACCTGTATGAGTTCTCTTCTCCACTAGTTCTACTGTAAGAAGAAACGGCAAGTTGACTAGTGATGCTAAGTGGCCTAGGGAGGTACCAAAGAAGGCAAAGGGGAGATTTGTTTCTAGAATCTTGATAATAGAGAAAAAACTAAAGTAGATTCCGAATTTATGAAAAATGATTGACTTTGCATTCCACATTGGTATCCTGTACTTAAATATGTTCTCCAGGCTACACTTGAGATTATGTTTTAAATCCCCATTGGCCTTGAAGATTCTTTCTCACTCAGGAAAACACAGGTTTGCGTCTGGAGCCATTGTGGGTTGAGGCTTCCAGGACCTTCTTGATGGTTTCCCTGGGAACCCCGAGCTCCACAGTGGTGCCTGGTTCATGGAGTTCCTCATCTTCTGCTGCTACGGCTGTTCGGGCCCTACTGTCTCTCCTTCTGACTGGGGACCCTAAAAGATTCAGTTCTTGAACGTTTGCTCGTCCTGGGCTACACACTGCCCTTTTTCAGTCCCCTCCAATCTGGGGACTGCACTGATGAGAACAAATGAATGATTCCCAGATTAGCACCTCTGGCTTTTCTCTCTTCATTGCTTCACTTCATTAACTCAACCTGGGAGCCAACTGTCTTCTCTAGAATGTGTTGAGGTCACTGCCACTGTATCCTGTATTGAAAAGGTTCTTTTTTTTTTCTTCATCTAAAACCTGAAGATGAAAACATTTGAAAGGTCTGCAGATGACACCATTTGAGTGCCAAAAGACACAAATCTCGGAGGAAGCTCAGCACTGCCCTCCACTCTGTGCTGGCACCCATTTAGCAACCAGCTTTTCTCAATATCAACAATAGAAACAGCAGCCCTTGACGTGCACCATTTGTGATCACCACAGAGCACATACTTACACTGGTTGGAGGTAAACTGCCAGTGACAGCCACTGATTGAGGAGAGAACCTCACAGTGGGCTCAGGTGGTTCAGACTGGCACCAGGATGTCATAGGCGATTCTGAAATGAATTCTGGACAACTGGAAAGAAGAGATGTGAGCCTTTGGCAAATGCTATCTACATTAAAGCATAAATAAGTGGTTCTTAAGACAGGTAGGACCAGTCCATGGAAGCTTTGCTAGCATCCATGCACAGGGCATAGGCTTAGATATTTATAGGGTGGCAGTGGGACTTTAATTTCATCAAAGGAGTTCAAAAAATATCTCGCAAACCTGTGTAGAAGTCCGAGAGAGACAGATGGAATAGCTGCACAGCTGTTAGATGAACAGTTCATCAAGTCAGTCCTTAAAGTGTGTTAATGGAGCACAGAGAGTATGGCTGCAGGTTCCCCTCAGCACGGCATTGGGCTCAGTCTTTGATTCTCTCAAAACTGTGTGGTATAATTATAATTTTTGCTATTATTAATGCATGGAAGAATAGCTGCTATAGAGGATGGGAGAGTCAGGATTCAAAGAAAATTTTGACAAATTAAAATAATGCATCACCATAACAACAAAAAGGAAATCTAATGACAGCATCGGCTTCTGCAATGAAGTTAAAAAATCATTTACAAAAGCGTATGTGTGGTCGAGTTTGACAACACGTGCTGAAAGAAAGATGCGGAGGTTTTTCAGTAGATTGCAAATGCAATACAAAGCAGTAGAGGCCATGACTGCTAAGGCAGCACAAGCGTCCTCAGGGTGAGTTAGCCGCAGGGCAGTGTGGGAGGAGGGGCAGTGTCCGCAGAGTCGGCCCTCACCTCACAGCCCCAGGAGGCCCTGGCCCTACCCACGCTGTGCTTCCTTCTCTTGAAGCTGCTCTGTTTCACTGTTAACGGTTAGCATCTTCCCCTCCCCGCTTCCTCTGGCCTTCTCATGCTCTTATTAGCACTTACTGTCTCCACTTTCCGTGGTGGATAATTGTCCGGGTTTCACGTCCTGTAAACACTCACTGACGTCCACTCCATGGGGGCGTCCTCCGCCTGCTACAGACTGGATTCTGCAGGAGCAGAGTTCTGAATCCCCCGTCAGAGTTAGTCCTTAGGTACCGCGGAGACTGCTCAGGGAGGGGAACAGGCTTCCCGGAAGGACATGAAACAGCTGTGGTAAAACCAGAGCTTCAAGTGTGGTGATTGTCACCCCGGGCGAACCAGATTTCTGCCTGGTGTTTTGGGCCCTTTCAGCTAGGGAAGGGGACCCCGTGTGGACTGCTCCTGGCTGGGACTGTAACAGGCTTGCTGTGATCGCTCCCAACTGGGAAGGCCCCGGGCTAGGCTCTGAGGATGCCGGGCTTTTCATTTACAACTTTTTTACTCCAGAGACCTGTCGGACCTTGACACAAAGCTGGTTGCTGCCTGCAAATTCTTCTTGGAGGAAGGTAGCCCACTATCAGCCCTGTATTGGCATTCCCGAGTGTTCTTTGGGCTCCGAAGATCTGAAATAGCAAAGCATCTGTGTACTCTTGATGACTAATAGTGATAACATCAGTCAGGAATGCTCAGCCCAGAGCAGATCAGAGGAACAGAGGAGAGCATGCAGAAACAACCTGGCTCCAGTCATCCAACCATTGACAAAGGGGCAACTAACACACCCCGGAGAAGGAGGCTTCTGTGACAAGCAGAGCAGGGAAAATAGCTTCACCCCGCAGAGGGCTCAGTCTAGACCCATAGTTCTGCCCACATGCTAAACTAACGTCAAAATGGATCAAAGACCTTGATACTAAAACATAAACATCTGCTGGAGGATAAAATAGGAAAAACTCTGGAAGACATAGGCATACGTAAAGACTTTTGAAAAGAAACCCAGTTGCGCAGGAAATAACATCAAGGATCAGCTAATGGGATTGTATCAAATTTAAGAGCTTTTGCATGCCAAAGGAAACAACCAGTAAAATGAGAAGATACAGAATGAGAAAAAAGATTATGCCAGCTAGTTCTCAGGCAGAAGACTAATAACTAAAATAAAGTACAGAAATCAAACATAATTAGACCCAATAAATAAAAAGTTAAAAATGGACATTTGAAATAGACACTTCTCAGAACAGATGGTCAATTAATACATGAAAAAATGTTCAATGTCTCTGGACAGTAGAGAAATGTAAACTAAAACATTATTGAGATTTCTTCTTACTCCAGAAAGAATGGTTATCATCAGGAAATTAAATAATAACTAAGGAAGGAAAAGGAATACTTCTATATTGTTTGTGGGAATGTAAACTGTTATAACCACAATAGAAAGCTCTATGAAAATTTCTCAAAACTTAAAAATAGAAATTCCTCTTCTCGATATCTTCCCCAAAGAGCTAAAGATACCATATTACAGTGATGCATGCCTGTTCATGTTTATAGCAGCACAGCTCATAATAGCTAAATCTTGGAATAGGCCTTTGTGTCCAACAACAGATGAATCGATAAAGAAAATGTGTTACTCATACATCATGGAGTACTACTCCACCATAAAGAAGGATAAGTATGAGTCATTTGTAGGAAAGTGGATGCACCTTGAGATTGTAATGTTAAGGAAAATTTAATCACACACGCTAGCTTAAATATTGTGTGGTTTGTCTTATATGGGAATCTTAAAATATAAAAACTTTACAGAGCAAAACAAAGGATAGATAACAGGAAGTAGGTAAATAGATCTCTTACAAATGGGAAAGGGACCCAGATATGGGAGTAGGAAGTAGGGGGAAAAGGGAAAGAGAAGAGAATTAAGATGTGTTATGTAACTCCCCACAATGAATGTAATCATTGTGTATTACAGCCATGTACTAATAAAGAAATTTTAAAAAGAAAAGTATTAAATTCAATACATTCACTTTAAAAAAAAAAAGGATCCATACTCAAGTTTGGAGTCCAACCATACCTGCCTCTGTTATTCTGGTTTGTTGAAGAAAGTCAGCAGAGGTGAAGACAGCGTCCTCCGGGGATCTCTTACAATTTAGCTCCAGGCAAACTCCAGAAAGGACAGAAACCGAGGTGGCCCAGCTCTGGAAGTTGGAAGTCCACTATCATGGTAGCTGTGGATTGAAGTGTGCTGAAAGATGGCTTCCTACTTCGTGGATGACTCCATCTCACCCTGTCCTCACAGGAGCTCCTGGGGCTCTTTTATAACAGTACTAATCCCATTCATTAGCACTCTTATTGGGCTCTAATCACCTTACAAAGAAGCCCCCCAAGAGATATCAGTGTGGTGATGAGACTGTGATACACATTTGGGGGGCAAAAGCATTCTGATCATGACACCCGTGCTGCCCCAGGACCAGCGAGCATCAAAAGGGCTGAGTGCTTGGGTTGGGTACATTCCTTCAATCTGTGCTGCTGACTGGAATGTGTACAACAAAATAGGGTGGAAAGAAAAGAAAATTATGAATTCATTTGTTTTCTGTTAATTGTGAAATCTTCATGAATGAAATGGATAAGATCGCTATATTCCTACTTTATTATTCACAGAGCAATGCTCTGTTTACTTGCGAACCGATGACTACCAAGTTTCAGATTGGCAGATTAAGTACTTAAACACAATTCTGCAAACAAGAAAGGGGAGGGAGTTACCTTACCAGGTCTAAATACTGCGAAGCACAACTTGAATGAATAAAAATGCTAAGGATTCTTTTAGCCTGTGCAATGAGAGGCGCCCTGATTCTTGAGTCATGATAAATAGGCTGGCATCTATCCATTTCATGGCCCTAAATGTATGCTAACATTGGTTGAGTGCATCATCCTTTTGACTTGAGGAGCCAAAATGTCTTTACTCACATTATCTGTGTAATATTCATTGTGCTGCTGATGGGAAGATGTCAGATGCGATCCCTGCCAATTTAACATCTGAGGAGCTGAGTCACAGAGCAATTCAATGGCTTTCCTAAGGTCATGACCCAAATCAGCAGGAAGGCAGGGATGCGCCAAGTTGCTCCTAAGTCTTCTTTCTTCACAGAAAGCCCTGCTTTCTCTCACTCTACAGTGTTATGTTACAATAAAAATGCAATGAGGGACGATTTTCTCTTGTGTGCTGTCTGCACTGCTCTTTCTGATGGCAACTCTAACTCAGGGTGCTCAGCTCCAAATGGAGTTCAGCACAGAGTGTGTGGAATTTCTCACTGAGGGGCAGGCAGTTCCATCCCCCAACTCTGCTTGTTCCTGTGCTTTGACTAATAATATTACTCAAACTGGGGAGAAATTATTCTGCAGAAGAATGAAGAAGATTGAGGGCCTATATCACCCTTATTGCACAAAAAGGCAAGCTGAAAGGAGGAAGAAGAATGGAACTTTGATTGTTAATACATGCTTAAAGACTCTGAGATCATTGTAATGTGGAGCTGTAGTTGCACATGCAATGTCTTCTTTAAGATCCACTCAAAGAAAGTGTGGAACACACCTGTGTGTGTGTGTTTGTGTACAAGAGAGGTGTGTATGTGTGCCTTGGCTTATGTGGCCATCTCTGGGTCTTTCCATAGTGTTTGGAATATCTTAATAACTCAAGCTGTTCTATCACTTTATTTTTTGAACAGACCCATGCCTGGAGATGCACTCAACTTCAGTGACTTTACTTTTGTGTATTGAGATAAGATATATATATATATATATATATATGATAACCTAAAGTTGATTTTTAAGGGCCCAATTACAATTTTAGATGACAAAAGGATGTTTACAAAAACCATGAGCACTGCGGCACAAGAAGCAAATACCAGACCCCTTGAGAAAACTACTCCTGTGAACCTGCAGGGAAGAATTTGTGAGTTGCCACTAATAATCAGCTTTTCATAATTGAAAGTGAGGAATAGATTTCAGAAAGCTAAATGTTTGCATTTTGGAGGAATAGTAAGGAAAATAAGTCCCAGTACACTATGCACTTCAAGGACACCCCCCATGGCTTCCATTATTGAAAAGGAAGTTGTATGGAAGAACTAATGGCATTATTTATAATCTCCTTTTGCAAATTCTTGTGAAGGGAATCCAGTGTATCCAGTATTGTTCATTGATCATTCACATTTGGACAAGTAAGTGGTATTCTTGACTTTTGATTTTTTTATTGTGTTAACTCAGATTGATTGTGTTCTCTGTGCTTCCTTTGTCAGTGTAGAATTTGTTCTTGTATTAGAGGTGTACATAGGATTCTGTCTTACTTTAAGTATGTGTGAGGGGTGGTGTTATTGTACTCACTATTTAAGTATAAACTTGCTCAGCCATTGATCTTGTACACATTTTCTACTGTCACACATTACTCTGTGGTTTCTGATTCCATAGGTACTAACAATCACCCTTGGTCTTGGAGTTGGTTGGTAATGGTATGCAGATTGATTTGTTTTAATGGCAACACTAATAGTGTAATTTTTCATAAATGAAAGTCCTTTTAGCAAGTGTAAGCAGGCTGCAGTACATTACAATCACAGGGCTTTATAATAAAGTGTTAATTGTAACTTGGCTTTAAATGTTATGTTTTGTATGCAAATTGTCCCCCAGGGAGTTATTATTTGTACACCATTGGTAGGAAGGTTAACATTAGTTTGTAATTTGTTTGAAGTGGCACACCATTATTACTAATATGTTAGATGTGGTGTATAGAAAAACATTGCTTCCTCATGGAAGGGAAATTTGTTTGAGTCATACGTATTGGATATCATTATTATAATTCTGTGGAAAACAAAAGACCTTGGTTAGACTAGAACCTGAACATTTTGTATACGTGAAAGAGAATGGAAAGCTTAGCACCTTTGTGATTGTGCTACAATTCTGATTAAAAACTCTTTGCTCACCTTGACTTACATGTTTTCCATACTCATAGCATGGGCTGATTCTACTCTACTTATGTTTGGAAAAATATTCTGAGGTTAGCTTATGTTATGGTTACATTAAATTGTTGATTTTCTTTCTTATATATAATTATCTGAAAAATATACATAGGTAAAGACGTCTCCTTGGTTCAGGTGAGAGAAGAGGCAGAAGCTGTGTGAATAGTTGTGATTTTCTTTACAGCTGGCTCCTGTGTCCTCTGGATGATTGATTTAAAGTGTAATAGGGTGTGATAAAAATACAGTTAATGTTTAAATGTTATTTTTAAAATGTAGTAAAAGACATTTCCATTTATCCCCTTCAATATACTTCTAATACTGCCCCGTGTTTAGGACACACTTATTCCATAGCTCTTGGCAGTGTGTCTTTTACTGTAATAAGTTTTTAAAAAAATTAAACATTCATTATATTGTCCAGTTGCTGTTACTTGATTGAATAGTAAGTGATAATAGAGCCATAGTGTGTAGAAGGTGGTGTGGACCAAGCAGCTGTGACTCATGTCCTGTGTCCTGTCCACATTGATTTCTGATGTTGGGTTAAAGAGTCTCTTTATTCCTCCATGATTATTGGAAGTCATGACTGGAAAAATGTACAAAACAGAATGAAGCAGAACTCAAATGACTGAAGTCACCTAACAGATTTCCAGGAATGTGCTTGCAAGAGTAGATAAAATTGCATTGGATGAGAGTGAATTGGCTCAAGGATTGGGCATCAAAATAGCCTCCAAAGCTTGTCTCAGTGGAACTGGGAACCCCAGCTCTGATGAGTCTGTTTTTCTGAAACAAAATTTCTGCTGGACTTTCGCAAGTATTCAAAAAGTCAAAGGTTCCTAACAGGTCCTGGTAGTAAGTAAATCACAAAAACTTTCTACAGAGACAGAGAGCAATTAACCCATTCAAAGTGGTTCCACTGGCTTTTTTGTATTTCATTTTTATATAAAACATAGTATTTATTTATCACCATTGGAGTCACTGATTCATGGGCTTTTATAACTACATTTTGATACTACCATTATTTCTTTGAAAATTGCTTTCAGAAAACTGAAGAACACAGTGAAACAAAGTCTCACTCTTCCTAAACACACTTGTATTTTACCTGTGAAAGTATGTCTGTGCTCTGCAGAACCACATGGCCAGGCAAACATCCCAGTCTTATAGATGTCAAACCCCACTTAGGGAGGCTCGGGTGTGGGATTCTCTTAAGGAACAGTCAGGAGACTAGGGAGTTCAGGAGGGTAATTGATTTGAAGAATAAATCAGCAAGTTCACACTGGGGCTAGAAAACAAGGACTCCCTCGGCACTGTAATAGATAGGCAATCATTAATTTTACCCCAAATTACAAGCATGCTTATAACGTTTCAACAGCTGTTGATTAATTGTTGAACAGCAATGATGGGAGGATGAGAAACCTTGTTGATAGAAAGTTCATGAGGGTCAGCAAATTTATGTGGACACAGCTGTCCCTTCTAACTCCAGCGGAGCTGTCAGACTACGGTTCTGCCTTGAACTTGCCTATACGAGTTAAAGGACATATTTTTCCCCACTCTCTTTTTGAATAAATTTGCTATTACTGCTGTTTCATGTTTTTATGTAAAACCACTTTGCAATTTTAATATTTCAAGAAGGTCTAAAGCCTATAAAATGGTGATGCATCCATTTATGTTCCTTAAACAAAACATTTGAGTTCTTGGAAATGGTCCGAGTGTTGTGCCGATGCCATCATGTTTGAAAAAGGTGCATGTTTTGTGTATGCTACTTTTTAGGTTGACCTTCTGGAGATCTTTGAGCCTAATTTCCTATTTCTAAAATGTAACGTGACACTGTAACAAATGAAGAAGAAAGCGTAGTAGAGAGACTGGTCCATTAAAGCCAAGAAATAGTCCTCTCCCCATTCCTTTCTCTTGTTCCAAATACATGGAAGATTTAATAGATTGTTTCCACTGAAAAGCAAAAGAAGTTAAACAATAATTCTGTTTTGTTTTTCAGTTGCATTATTTCCTTATCTATCTCCATGCCTTTCTGATCACAAGGCAAATTGAACTAAATTGTAACCATAGTATGGCATATTTAGAGCTGTTTCATTAATGTTTTTACAAGAATATGTGTATTCATGTGTTAAGGGCATAGGGAGGCTTTTCATGATAGAAGGTGAGGCCAGCATCTAACATTTCTGGATTACTGTAAGATGAATATGAAGAAAAAATACCATACCTAGGAAGATTTTTCACATTATTTGATCCTAGCTATTTCACCAAGCTTGGTGGTGAGATTATCTTTGGGGAATATTTATGTGGCTGATGGACCAACTGAAAAGTAACATGTGGCTCACTGGTACATGTGAACTGCAAGTCATGGCAACAAAAGATGATCCTGTAGTATATTCACAGCCACAGCTGTCTAGGTGAGGAGGAGCTGCCATACCTCCTTAGCTAACAATCTGGTGTATAACATCACCAAGGATAAATGAGTTCTTGCCTATCAGGACCGAGTTCCTTTGTAGGACAGTGCGAAGAACAAGGAGTGTATTTCACAAGAAATGTTTCCTGGAAACAAGGAGAGTCAACGCTCCCATTTAACCAAAATTCTTAGAGTTGAGTGACTTGTTAATTATACCAGGAAATAAAACACTTATGCTGTATAGAAGAAAGACACAGATGTAGGCTCTCAATTAATTCAGATGCTAGTAGCAGCGAAGTCATTTTCTAACCTTCTTTCTTAGAAGACATTGGAATTGGCACCTACTGAGGTAGTAGGCACCTAGTTTGTCTTTAAGCAAATATTGCCTCATTTAGTTATCCTGAGAGAGGTGACTAAATGTTCCATGGTTTCAATGAAAATCTGTCTCTAACTGCAAGAGCGTGCTCCTTATCAGGGTCTGCCTGCAGCCTATCAGGAGTAGAATTGACCCCCTCTCCCTTAAAATGATTTTTTTAATTGCATGGGGGATTTCCTATAATGGTCTCCAGCAGTGATTTGCTCAGGCCACTCTCAGAGCATTGAACACATTTTCTATGGAAGATCATGCACTTGAAAGCCCTGTACAAAGTACAACCCCCAATTTTTTTGCATTAATTGATGGTATTGGTTTATTTTCCTCAATTATTTCTTAATGGATTTTATATTCTTAAGAGCAGGAGTTGTGGTTTTTACCTTGAACATAATGGACACTCAGAAGTGATCCCGAATGACTCCCATGGGTGGGTATATCATTCATGTCAGTGGGCACCTCCCAGTGGGGGAGGGCCCCAGGAGAAGAAGCCCTGGTCCCCTCCTGTCCCTTTCCTTTTCAGAGTTGAAGGAGACCCCCCTGTTCCCAGCCCTACTTGTTGTCCACCTCTGTCTGTCTTTAGTTTCTGTTTTCCAGAACAAGGTTAGGCCATTGAGGGTTTCGGTAAATGTCTGGACCGGATTTACTGCATTACAACTTCAATTTTATTTGTCTTCATATCAGTTCTTACCTAGTCTCCTTGGGGCACAGTCTTGTGTTTGTGTTTGCCTCCTAGCTATGGTGTTATGCATGTCTGGATTGATTTACTGGGTCATGTCCATGCCCAGCTAAATGCTGATTATCAGGAAGGTAATTGGAGTAGATCCAGATCTTTTATGGTGGAGAAAAAAGAAGTGGTCTCCATCTTCCTACCCCTGAGAGTGGAGCCAAATATTAATGTCTCACAGACAAACAACCTATAAATTATAATAAGTATCAGGAAGGAGGATGTCAAGAACAAAAAATCACAGCACCTGGGTCAGCTGGCTCTTTTGGTTTTGGAGTTCAAGGAGGTGTCTCAGAAGTGATGTTTACATCGAGATGTGTGATTTCAATTGGAATTCACTGGAGAAGTAGCAGAAAAGGATCAGATGCTGTAAGGACAGGATCTGCACAGTGTCTGGACCAACAGACATCCAGCATTTTCAGCTCAAATAGAGAGGGAGGTGGTGTCTGAGAAGGGATTCCCGGATTGGTAGAGGGTGTTGAGAGTATGTTGAAGGCAGAAGCCATGAGCATCCACAATTGGAAGGAAGATGGAGTAGTAGCGGTACCAAATCCTGCAAGGAGGCTGGAGATCTCTAGCTTGAGAGGCCAGCACGTGAAGCAACATGGCCATCTTACAGGTATACCTGAAGAGGGAGCTTCCGTGGGCAGGGGGGCAGGAGCCAGCCGCAGTGAGTGGGAGGCAGCATGAGGGAGAGCAAGAGGCACCAGGCTGCAGGGAACACAGGAAGGAGACTGAGACACGGGCCTCTAATACAAAGAGAAAGGACAGTGCCAGTGTGGTTATGTTTCCAAGTTACTTTTTTCCCCCGTTAAGTTTATGGGTACATTTTAGGTACACAGTACAGTTACATTCATCATTGGGATCTTATCCCTTTTCATGATGTATCTTGGTTCTTATTTTTTTCCCATTCCTCTGCCCTCCATTCACCCCTCTACCCTTCCCTATTGACAAAGACTTTGTTTGCATTTCTCATATTTTTTCTTTTCCCTTCTTTCCTTTTCAAGTTACTTTTATTGACATTGGCAGCTGTAGGACCTTGGCAAATAGACCACATGATCTCTCTGCTCTTGGGCTCGTCTCCTTGAGTTGTGTCAATCAGTGAACATAGGGAAAGAGCTTTACGAAGTACAAGTAGGAAGCATGCTTTGGCAATGTTAGGCATTATTATTGTCATTAGTGGCATGAGGTGGCCTGGAAGATGTAGAAATTGCTTACATCTGGAGAGGCAGTGGGCTTGGGAGAACGATGGTGAGGCAGGTGCTGGGTCTTTGATGAGGGTAGGATGGCTGGAGGGAGTCAGAGGACCCTCCAGAAGTCAGTGACTAGAGAAGGGTAGACCAGTTAGACAGTGTGAGCTTTCCACAGGCAGCCATGTTCTGAACAGGAAGAGGATATGACTGGCTGGCTGAGGCAGAAGTGAATCAAGCCAAAGACGCAGATTCCTGAGAAGAGTATCAGGGTTAGGAAATTTGCTGATTACAGGTTACAGGTTTTAGAACACAGCAACTCCAAAGGAGAAAATGTAGTTTTTGTTTCAAAATAAAACTAGCTATAGGTTTGTTTGTTTTAAAACTGGACATATTCATAGAAATCTGTAAATAATATAGAATTTAACTTTTAAAATAAATAAAATATCAATCGAAATCTTACCTCCCTAACACAACCATATTTTAAACACACATTATTCTAAATATCTACATACTCATGTAATTTTACGTAAATGATAGTGTGAAATCCCTAATTATTTTGTAACTTCATTTTATCTTAACAATGAACACTTTACATTTAAATAAATTTGTTAGAAAATAAATTTCAACAGACATAATGTGTATTTTTAACTAATTTCCTATAGCCAAACTTTTAGACTGTCATTTTTAAAGTATTTTTGTAACACTCTGATCAGCATCCTTGTATATATACTCTTAAGAAAGTTTTTAATTTTTGAGTTAAAGATTGTACATATTAAAAATTTGTCAATACTAAGAATGGCTTTCAGGAAGGTTGAACAAATTATACTTACATGTAAGTTGTACTAACTAATACTAATTAATATTTTGAACCATTGTCTGTCTAGTAGGGAAATAATTACTGTTCCATTTTCACTATTTTGACACATTGCATGCAGCGACTAAACGTTTTACTGATGTATTTATTAGACATTTGCCTTTCTCTTTTTATAACAGAATGAGTTTTAGAATATGTTTTCTCAATCTTTCTCCCTATAGTATTTTTTTTTCTTACTGGCATATCAGAGCTCTTGGTATATTAGAAAATTGCAACTATTTTTTTCTACTTTTTGTTTATTATTTGTTTTAATCTTGGTTGCCCTTTTTTAAACTTGTGGTGCATAATTGTATATATGTTTAACTCTATCAATATTTTACTGATGGCTTAGCATGTTTCTCCTGTGCATTAGCATTTGTGCATACCCAGCATTTACACCGATGTTCTTTGCATCTGCTCATCTCATGCTCCTGGATTACGAATAAGCTCTTACACAACTACGTGCCCAGTGGATCAGTTCTTTAAGTGGCTCTTCTTCTCTGTTGAGACACTCCAAATATGGCAATTGTTGGGAGAAAGAAAAAATGCAGGAAGGCCTAGAAACCCCAATCTTGGAAAGACTTTTGCTACCAACTTTGGCTGGGGTGGGTGGGAATTTTTGGATGTTTAGAAGGTGATTTCCTGCAAAGCTGACTGGGCCAGATCATAAAGAGGACAGGCAGGGAGCAACACTGTTGATAAAGGAATGAGCTTTTCAATTCTGAATACGTTTATTTGATGATGACATTTAGTTGGGCACTGCTGCTAGTATTGGTGATTTTTCTTCTGAGTACTGGGGAGTGCTTGGCTTATTGCCACATCTGAAGAAGCCCTTGTCCTTGCCTGGGTGATGGGGTTCATGAGAGGGTAGACATGTTTGATGCCACCTCTGCCTGCAGTGTCACCAGGGATCTACTGCTGTTTGAGTGAGGCCGGGTCAGATAATGTCGCGTGTCCTTGTTCTCCTGTACACCATCCATGCCTTACTGTGACATGTAGGAGGTCACAGCCAGGGGCTGGTTGATATTAGCATTACTTTTAATAAGAAGCATGTAACAAGCCACACATTGGTCCAGGTACTTTCATGAATAATCTCATGAGATCACTATTTCTCAGATAAGGAAACTGGAACTGGAAATTGCTTAAAATCACCTAACAACATAAGTAGTAGGATGAAGATTCCTAACATTTTTTTTTCTAGTACCCAATTCTTCATTCTCCACTACTTTCAAAAGAGCTCTACAGTGGGGTCATCTTGGAAGCCGTAACTATTTTTGAAAAACCAGACAGAAATGTTCCAAACAGTAAACTGTACTTCATTATCTTTATCCATTTGGGATTTGTAGCAGTTCTGGTACAAAATAAAACCTATGTCTCAAGCAGCAGAAAATTCACCAGAAAGAAAACTATTTTATGAATGCTAAAATTTTTGGCTATAAAAGAGGGAATATTTCTGTAAAGCACTGCACTTCAGAAAATGTGACATGCCATGAGAAAACTGGCAAAATAGCAGTCACTAGATTACCCAAAATGAGGAGGAATAGCTAATGTTGCCACTCGGAGCCCAAGGAAGCAGCTTACCGTATCTGCAAAACTGCACTACTGCTTGCTCACTTGGAGACCTATGTCCAGATTGTATCTTCTGAGTGAATCCTTTTTTGTGTGTGACAGTCATGCTCTCCTATTCCTTCAGAGGAGGAAGAAAAGGTGCATATCTCAAAGAGTGAGGGGCAGCTTTCCATGATTCCTAGTTAACCTGCTTGGGCCAACCTGGAGGTGCTCGTGTCCTGTTTTCAGGCTCTGGGAACTGTTAGACCAGTTCCCGTCTATTGGATTTAGACATTTCAGTAGCAACTCCATGAAGGGCAATGTTGCTGGGTCTTCATCCTACGATATCAAATCTTAGAATTTTGTAGCTATGTCTGTGGTTGCAGAACACACTTTTTTGTCTAAAGTTCATTTCTGTCTGACCTAGGTCTGCTCAACATGGCATACATAAAAGCAACAAAATTAGCTATTTATAAAATTACTTATAACTGTCTTTTCTTTCACTCATTGTATTTCTTAGCTTTGCAAGAGCATAGAGACGTGTGTGTATTTCCAGACCAGAGTCACTGCACATTATGGAACATGTACAGTTCTGTCTGAGTGGGCACTGGGTGAGATTTCCAGGGCTTCTGGTGTGCATTGTTTTCTTAGAAGGAAATCTGGTGATAGAACACTGAGCCTATATTGAACTTTGTGTGTGTGTGTGTAATTTAAAACTTTGACAAATGTGAGTGTTCAGATTTAGTTATTTTTAAAAAAATCCAGATAAACATTAATTACTTTGTATCATTTTTGGTACCTATCTACGTGTATTCCCATAATAAAAAACACTACACAAGAAAGTATATAAGAAATAAAAAATATGAGCTATACAAGTTGGAATTATAAAAATGTGAATATACTAAAATAACTCACACCATATTTTACCAATTATATTGAGGCCAAATCAGACACTTCAGAATACATCAAATTAGAGGGTTTGTTTTGTCAGTTTTTGTTAGAGATTTCCATCTCAGAATCAGCAGTTTAGATCAAGTCTGTGCTGGGACAGAACCAACATGGACCAAGAAGGAGGAAGTGGACTGTGTTATTAGATGGGAGTGAAAAACCTTGTCCCTAAACCACTGAATCTACTGGCATCGCTGCAGAGAGAAGCCGCTGAGCAGCATGGAGATTTTCTGAAGCACTTGTCCCAGGAATCACCCCCATGTGTAAGTCCTGTTCACTGGGGTCTGAAGAGAAACAGCTGCAATGCTCATTTTCTGATAATAAGAGAAGACTTGAGGACTCAGGCATTGCAATTAATTCCTTTAATTCTGACTTCTTTCCTTAATCCATTTGAAGTCCATGTTCGTGTTACGGGTTTGATCTGGATTTGATTAGGAAGATGGATGGGAGTTACAAAAAATGTCTTTTTATACATGCTTTTATCCAGGATTCAATCTTCTTTAAAGGAAATATTAAATCTATTTATCATCCTGATTTAATCTTCTTCTGACTGTTAATTACTATTTTCCTTTTTGAATAATAGCACATATAGTCTCATTATCCTCTTTTTAAAGTTTTGTTTGCTGAGTCTAGAAGCTTGTGTGAAAACCACACATAACAAGAAAGTTGGGGTGATAGAGAAAAACAAAACCCAACTTTTCTTATAAAATTCAAACTGAGATAAGAAAATTGTAGCAAAGGATCAATTTTATTCATTCTGATCACTTCTATGAAATGTTTTCCTGCCTGGCCAAGACTTGACATTTGGAGAGAGAGCTGTGAAGTTTTTATCACTTCACCTTCTCTCCTTTGCTCATTGTTCAATTTCCACAGTAGCCACCCTGCAGGTGAGAGGTTCCTCCAATCAGGCTTTGGAGAATTCTACCACAAACAACAGGGAATACGTTAGGGCAGAGTAAAAATGCCTTAATCCCATGGGGGGAGACACAACGCGGTATTTATTGAATCTTTGATCTGCCTGGGTTTGAAGTTTGGATGGAACAACAAGTACATTTATAAATCAATTCAGTGTGCTTTCTGTAGGAAACCTAAGTATTTCATATTGAGCACACTAGACATATTCATCCAGGAATTTTTTTTATCTGTCTCGTTCTTTTAATTGTTCCCAAAATATCTCCAATGAAAACCTCCAAGACATTAAAAAGTCACATGAGTAATCAATGTCGATGCTGCTTTCCAAGAAATCCTCTTATTTAGTGTTTGATCCCCATGTCATTTTTTCCTCCCATCTGGCAGTTGTCACTTAGGCAGATGGGCACCAGCTGGGAGGGCAGCCTGTGCTCCGGGTGCAGGGGGCTCTGTAGAAAAGTGTGCTGCGTCACTCTGCGAGGCGGTCTAGAGCTCGGATTCTCACTTGTCACCAATCAAAGGCTTCCTGAAGGGCAAAGTTAAGATCTTAGGATGCAATTTCCTGATGTCATCATGCTTCATATTGGCTTCATACAAGACACTGTAGCTAAAATACTGACAGGCCCCAACCCTCCCAATTAAGCAGACACATACGAAAGTAATGTGAGTGACATTAATGACTATGAGGAGAGAAACTCTACACTGTGGAGGAGTCTTTAAAGACTTGCATCCCTTCTAGGGGCCACACAGTCTGATTTTAAGGAATAGAGTCATTCTACTCTAGTACATCTAGTACATCTATGTCATAAAACCCATGGTTTTGTGACTCTCTTTCACAAATTTTTTCAGTTTAGACACTGTTAGGAGTCTTGATGCTCTGTGAAGATTTTGTTTGTACTATGTGCCCTGGCTCCTGGGCTTCTGCTCAAACTTCTACTTTCTGGAGAGACTGCTTTGTGTTGCTAGGTTCTTGCTGCCCATTTTTTGGGTGAAAATTCCTCTCTGGTAATTTCATCTCAGGATGCAGGTCAGCCTTGGACCCTTTGGGTCATCCCTAGGAGACCTGGCTCTGCGGAAAGTCCTCTTCGGTGTTACAGGCTCCTGCCACCCTTTGCTTTTCTTAAAAAGTTTCTTTCCCTTTTTTTCATCTACAAATGCTCATGGCAAGGACATGGGATGGATACAAATGAAAGGAACATTAATTATTATTTATCTATTTGCACGTCTCTTTGCATTTACCTATATATGCCTGAGACAGGTAGAAACACACACACAGACACACACACAGGCACACACAGAGCTGTTGTGTTTGTATCAATCTAAATCCAGATTGAACCATGTCTATATATAGTATATATAGTTTTCACCTCATTTTAAATGGTGACTATATTATTTTGCTTCAAAAACCCTATAACTTTAAATGGCTGCATACTTTCAAATTTATGTGTAGACCATGTTTATTTAAATGTTCTTTTTGTGTTAGACATTTGTTTCTGATATTTTAAAATTATAAATAACATTTCAAAAGAAACATATTTACTCATTTTTTTAGCATATGTTTGAAAGTTTAATTCTTAAATGGGCAATTTCTGGGCTTCAGGATATGTACAAAGACGTTAAAAATTTGTCCTGTCAAATTTTCCACGACAAGCCCACCCAATAACTGTGAATAGGAGTGCTGGAGGTGTGCTATTTGCTTTGAGCTCTGTGACACTGGCCCTCTTGTGTGCCTACAGCCACAGCCTTGACCCCAACTATTTCAGAGCATCCTCAGGACATTGGCTGGATTCTCTTGGAACTCCTAGCCTGTGGCAATTTGAGGTCACCTCATCACATGTGAGCTAGGGAACCCTCTGCCCTCTGTTGTCTGGATACATTCAGGGCAGGATTTGATAAGAACAGTTGCAGAGATGGTAGACTACTCATTGTAAAACCAATCCCTTTTTTTTTTGGTTATTTTTGGATGTGGCTGGTGAGGTTGATTTAAGATGTCCATTGGCCTTTCTGAACCACAATTTCCTTGCCAATGCAACCTGCATGAATATTTCACAGTGATGTGTCTTTCTCCTTCCTTACACATGCAGCAATGTAATTGTAGGGCTATTCCAGTTAGTATTTGAGTAGGGGCTGTCATGCAAGTTGTATTTTCCATGACTGACTAAAGAATGCCTTGTCTTCTTTTCCTTTCCATCCCTAGACTCTCCATACAATGCCTAAGCCTTGGTCCTTGCCGGGTTAATAAATGAATGCATCACTGTCTCCATGCCCGATAGGAATTTGATGCAATGAATGTGTTTGAAAGCACTTTTAGTAATAGGAATAACTCTAATATATAGATTACTATCATCATCTGAGGCAGTGATACTTAAACAGTCTATTTGTTTGCATCCCATTAACTCAGAGTTTGGTAACAACACCGATACTTCACCCACTCCTGCCTCCCATTCTGATGCTGATGTGGACGAGCTACAAGAGGAGGGCTTGGAGTCTCCTGTTCTCAGGGGGCTTCCAGATTGAAATCCATGTTCTATGTGGCCATGTACTGTGTTTGATACAGCAATTGCTATACACATACCTCAAATATTCTGAAAGACATGACCAGATGCAAGATAAAAATAATCAGATCCACTTGCAAGTGCAAACTTCAGCCTGGAAGGTGAGTGGAGTTTCCAAGGTCACACAGAAATCGTGAGGCATATCTAGTTCTGATGTAGCACAAAGTCTGTAGCCTTGTGACTACAGGAAGTTATTTGATTCTTTTCATTGTTTGGAAATAACTGTTTAGATAACAAATGCCAGAAAGCCTAAACATGTCAGTCATTTAGTGGATGAAAGTGTAAAATTAGAGTGCCTTGACAAATGAGTTCATTCATGAAGTCACTGAGCACACATTTATCGAGAGCCTGGTGCTACCAGCTCCTGGAGGCTCCCCTCCAAGGTTAATATTGCATAGGCTCAAAGTTTTATCTTTTAGTTTTCTCAAAAAAACCCCCAAAACTGTTTTTTCATCTGAATGTTTCATATTTTTTCCTATTGTCCTATTTTTGGATATTTTCTATGCTTCCAAGATTTTCATTATAAAATTCACTTGTTACCCTTTATGAAAGTATCTATTGATCATCAACACTTTGTCATGGTGTCTGCCTGAGGGCCCTACAATTAAGTCTCCACAGTCATCACTTTGAACCCTGTATAGGGCTTCTCAGCTCCTGTCAGTGTTAGCCATCAGGATGTGTCATGGCCTTGCTTGACCATATTGCTTTCTATGAAAGCATAGGAGATTTTTCCCTACAAGTGACACTCTTTTGGCACACTATTGATTCTTATCTTTTTGTGCCAAACAATCTCCCTGCTCAGGAAATTGAGTGACTTACTAAAGTTGTAGGAGCTTGTAGAAAAGATTCTCTCATGTCCTGGGTTTTTTGTTGAACTTGGAGGGCCAGGGCCAAAATATTGGCTGTCATCTTAGCCCAGTTACCTTTCTAGTTCTGGTCTCTGAACTTTAGTTGTTGAACAACAAGAATAGAAGATCAATAACATTAGCATTGGAATGGAAGTAGTGAATTTAATCATTATAACTTTATCTGGATGTCAAGCACTTTGAAATATAAAATATAGTTAGAAGATTATTATTTTTTATCAATCATGGTCGTTCTAGTAATTGAATTCCTGTAAAATGTTAGCAGAAAAAAAGCTTCAAATCAAGAACCACACATAATATCTTAGCATGAGAATCATGAGGACATTACCTTTGTAACACACTTAAATGTCCATCAGTATAAAATAGCCATTGTTAAACACACTCATCACCCACAAAAACACCAAAAAACTCTTACCCAAATTGTTATCTTTTGATAGGATACCATCTAAAGGAAATATATCAGCCTATAAATGTACCTGTTATCATAAGTAGCAGGAGTGTATGAGAAAGGCAAATAACTGAATCAAACTGAGGTTATTACCATAAACAATATATTAGAAAACCTGTACAGTCAGAAAGCATGAATACATTTAGTACACCAGGAAATTAACAATAATAATTATCACAATTGTATGTATGAAACCTTTTGCCCTTTAATTTAGTTTGATACCAAAAGCATCTCTTCAATAAAACCTTATTTTCTTCACAGAATATTTAATCTTTTGAAAATGACCAATGCAAACATATCACAAAATTATATTTAGAATTTAACCCTTTGATGATAACCAATGTAAACATATTATAATGACATATTTAAGTAATATTCATTGATGTAAGTATCTTACAAGGCTATGAAAACTATCAGGGTTAGTCTCTTTTAAGGCTATGGAAACTGTTGATGTCCCCCTAGTGAGCAAAGGCTGGAAAATATTTCCATGTGGCCACTCCTTTGTTTACCAAGGGGAGTCCAATTTAGCAGCCTCTCCAAATCTGAGGGTCTCCGTTTAATTACCTTGACAAAGCTTTGTTAATAACTTATAAAAACCAGATTGTAATAATTAATAAATTATTTGTAACCAATTAAACTCTTGGAGTGATTATATTTAGACAACAATATGCATTACACCATTTTGATGTGTTATTAACCTGGGAGGGGAGAAATGCCTGTCTTTAACTTTGATAACCTTTATCTATAAGCCAAATTAAATTATAGGGAAATATTGTTTTTTTTAAAAAAAATTTTATGACCAAAAAAGAAAAAAATTGTTGAGCTCAAACAAAAGATTGTACTATTGGACAGCCAGAAGAACAAACAAACATATAAAACAATTTATAAAACTAGAGTGCACTCAAATATATTTAGCCTTATTGAATTATAGTATCCTTTGGTAATTTTTAGGTTCATACTTGTAAATAGGACTAATCAAAACTTTTTGTAAGTCAATTAACAGAGTTGTTTTGTAGAATTAGAATCAGAAACAATGAAAGCTCTTTATGTCTGTAAATGCAAACCTTTTATAACTAACTTGAAACCAACAAGCAAACATACATATTTGCTTGATAAATCACTTTTGTGCACCTTCTGGACATATATAGGCCTTCTAATCTTGTATCCATATATCTTGCTTTATGTCCTTTTAATGAGACAAACATATAAAGTCCTTTCATATCTAAAGTATATCTCTTTTACTTATAGCCTTCTTAATATTTTTCCTCCATCTCACTTTCTATAAGCCTATAACAAACTTGTCTTTAGCTTTTAAAATTTGAAAGTGTCCCCTTTTTTTCTGTTCTCAGATAGTCACATTTTAAAACTTGACTGGCTGACAATAGAACAGGAGTAACCTTGAGTTCTTCATCAACAAACAAAATAAAGAAAAGAGCAAATTAACCCTATAATTACAATTCAAGAATTTGCAATACACAAAAAATGTTTTGAGCACACCAATTAAACATCAACTCAAATTAAAACAAAGATACATTTATTAATTAGCTAAAATTTATAACTTGATTTCTCTTATAAAGTCTCTTTATATCTGGTAGAGCACAGTTGCAGTTTCTCTGGCTTTATTTTGGATTCCAGACCTTTGCAGGCAGCATCAGGCTAATAACACAGCCCCGGCCTTGGGGCTCTTAAAGCCAAGAGTGTTTTTTCATTGTTTTGCTTTATGCTTCTCAGAGCTTTTCTAGCTGTTTTCGATCCATTACTTATTTTCTCATTTCAGTTCTTTCCAAGTTGAGTGCAAGCCTTGCTTGATCCTCTCTGAGCCCAACCACGGTGCCTTGCTCACACTAAAGCCAAGCACTTCTCCTCATGCTTTTGCCCCCACCTCCTCCACACCTGTGATCTTAGCAACTCAAGTGGAGGGGGAGGCAGTTCAACCTTCTCCAGAGGGGAAACACTGGGGTTTGCCTGAAACGATGTCACATTTTCAGAGAGAGGCAAGTCCGGCATGTGAAAAATAGCAGATTTGTCAAGTAGTTGTTCTAAAACCAAAGCTAAACAGTTCTCACCTGTGGCTGATTGCCGCTGAGCAGAAGCTTGCACGGCTCCCAGGCTCAGTTGTATGGGCCGCAAAACAGAGCACACAAGGCTCCAAGTTGTCAAGGTCTCAAGGGAGATAATTTTTTTTCTTAATGAGCAGCCTGGATGTTATTTTTGACATTGTCCCTATGTTACATACCTAATGCACTTATTGTGAAAAATGATGATCATATTTAACTATATTGTGCAGCACTTATTCCAACACTGCAGGCCAGCTTGGGCCAAAAGTGATTACCTTATGTTTTATTCCCAGGTAATTACCTTTACTACCTTCTCACCTCTGAAGTACCTACTTCTTTTTTCAGGTTTTGCTTCCTGTTTGAACTTTCTTATCTTGATGCAAGGTGCACTATATCATTGATTCTTTTTTCTTTTTCTTTTTCCTTTTCATTCTGAGTATCTTCACTGAGCAGGTGATTGCTCATGATTCAAGCCCCCATGATGGATGCCAAATACCGTTGACTCCTGCAGTTAGGTTCCAGTACCCTGCCCAGTATACAATGCAGGGCTGAGAAATAAATACACTGAGACAGAACTAAGAGAAAGTGAGGTATCAGGATGACCAATGCCAGTGCGACCAACAAAGGACCTGGCCAGTCCCAGGCACTGAGTTTTATTTTATTTTTTCTTTTTGGAAGTGGGGATTGAACTCATGTCCTTGTGGTTGTGCAGCAGGCAGCAAAACCACTGAGCTAAATTCCCGGCCCCTCAGGCACTGACTTTTATTGGCAATCAATTAGGGTAAAGGCGAGCCATCTGCAGTTTCTATGGAAAGTAATGTAAACAAGGCTCATAAAAGAAAAGACAAAGCATTCTGAAATTAGGAACAGAATAGATAAAATATATGACTGTAATTAGAACATTGTCCTTCTAGTCTGGAGGTTTTAATTGTGGGAACAGAATTTGCGTGCGAGTTACTCTGACCTCTACATGTAGGCTTCAGCAGGCTTACTTCTATGAACAAGCCAAATGTGGGGTTAACTCTTCACAGCCTGCTTTGGGCATAATCAAATTATGGTCCTCTGCAATGTCACATCATGGTGAGGATTCAAACGTGAATAAAAATTACCTCCTGTTTTCTGTGATTTCAAACTCCAGTTGCTGAGTGTGCCTTTTTGTCTAGAAAAGGTTTCTGTTAACTGGAATGAGACTTACAGGAGCATGAATAGGTGTGGAGGGGCAGTGAGGGGGAAGGAAGTGGATAACATTGGCTTTAGAACAGTTTGGACTTAAGTTGTCATGCGACTCTGAATGGATAATTCTGGCAGAAACTGGAATGCAGAATTTGGAGATCTCAGTGGGTGAAAAAGATTTAGCTGTGGGTAGTTGGGGTCTGTGGGAGTGTAGTTGGGATTGCTCCATGAAGTTCATCTGTGTGAGATGGGAGAAGAAGAAAAACAAGGTCAGAAGGCCACAGAATCTAGCAGAGGAAGGTGACAAATAGGATTGTGGAGAAGAGGTTGTCTGGAGCAATAGGTATGGAACTCTAGAGTGATCCCCAGGAATCCTGGGAGGCAAGAGGAGTTTGAAAAAGCAGACACTGAGAAATGAGTGGAGGTCAGGATGGAGAAAAGATGAGTCCAGAGCTTTTGGGAAATATGACCTCAAAAACCCTGATGGAGATGGGCTGGTGCATGTTGCATAGTGCAACAAGGTGATAAGTTCAGTTCAGAAATATGGTGCTCACTTGAAAAAATGATCAGTTATTTATATATGTGGTTGTTTCATGAGCAAAGTCATCAGAAATCAGTACATTGGATTTCTCTTTTCCAATCCTTGCATGATCTCCTTAGTTAGAAAACTGGGAGAGTTTTTCAGTCTAAAAGCATATTTCCTCATCTGTTTGTATGGATCTTGGAGGACATTTGCCTAAACATTTGTTTTACTGTGAGACCAAACCATTCAAAGAAGACATTATTTAACATATACACCAATTTTAACCACAACAGTCATGGTATCTTAACATGATGATAAACATGTTAGGGGAAACTTGTTTACTAGCTCTTTAGATACAACATTTAGATAAAATTGCCCTAGAAATCATAAGTTCTCTTTACATTTCCTACATGTGGTTGTCAGCATTCTCCAGCATTATGCTCTTGGTGAGAACTGCATTGCAAATATTTGTGTATAATGTTTAGAGAACCTAAGAGGATTTTGGCCATGGTCTTGCCAGTGATCAAAAGTTGAAGCCGTGTGACTTGCACACTCTAATGGCTGACTCAGAGCTTGGAATGTGTACCATGCTGGGTAGCTTACTGGCACTTGTCTATACACTTTTCTGATTTAGATGGAGATGTATAAATGGAGGGTTGAACATTTATTTGATGTTAAAATGAGAGTGGTTCACATATTATATGAAAGAGGAGAGAGTAAATAAATGACATCCTTTTACCCAGAGACCTCAATTTCAGAGGGTTAACCAGTCTGCAGAAATTTCTGAATCTGTCTTGATGGAAGAAGTGACAATCTACCCAAAATGTTAAATCTCTTAGATTCTGGTTACTAAAAAATGTAAAGAAAGGTTGTTGTATCACTTTTCTAGTGAGAAACTCCTTTGACAACTATTGCTTGCTTAGGTAGGAATGGGCTGATTAGGTTGGTTTAGTAGATTAATCTGATGTAGGTGACCCCAGATGTAAGGTTTGAGTTCATGGCACTGTCTCTTATATTCTACAGTGTGGACCAGGACATCTCTCTCCACTGCATCCATGGGTAGTAAGCTTTGATTGAATATTAATGAAATATGGAGATATTTTTATCTTGGTGAATTTGTGCTTTCACAAAGCATAGAAGTGTTATTATTTTAAGAATTTTTCTGTAGTTCATTTTGACTGTCATTGGAAAGTTATTAATCTCTTTTATTTACCTATTATGCTTAGATTTA
Organism: Heterocephalus glaber; assembly: GCF_000247695.1. Next base: position 5,548,290 of record NW_004624793.1, read on the forward strand.
AATTTTTATGGTAGACTTATAGTTTTACCAGTAAGTGTTTGATATGCAGATGTATTTATTACTGCCATCTGTTTTTGGGAAGCTATCCAGGTGCTAAGCAATTGTCTGAATGGCACTCAGGTTTGCATGGAAACTTTGAAAATCAGAATTCCACAAAGACAGATTCTCTATTACTCTAGCTACGATCATAGACAAATTGGCTTATTTAGCACTTCATTGTGATCCTACCACAAATGTGCCATCTGTATATATAAAACGTGTGAGGTTGTTCTACCTCTTCAAGAATGATTGTCAATAAGTGTTTTCCTTAGTTGCTAAATTATCTTTTCACCATACTTGGACTACTACCTAATTAAGATTATAGCTCTGCAAAATTTATTTAGAAATGCTAATGAACATATTTATCTCTTCTAGATTATTTTACCTCCCTCTACCTGTATATATAAAAGGGCAGTAAAATTAGGTATACCCAAATATTTTAATGGAATGAATTCCCAAGAGTTCAAGTGCAATGGTAACTCATATATCTTGCCTTGCACAGAGTTGGCCAATTGGAAAGAGCAAAGTTCAGCCTAGTCACATTTTGTCTCATGCAGGTATTTCCCAGCTCTGCCATATAGAATATGTTTGAAACAGTATGGCAAAAATCCACTTATTCTACCCAAATTCTTTCTGGTTCAATTTGAACCACCTATCAACTACTCATGACATTTCTAATGTGTTTTGGTGACACTGAGTGAGACTCTCCTATTGAATGTATTTGCCCCTAACTTGTCTTACAGTTAATTATTTAACTGTCTGTCTTACTTACTATTTTTTAACCTACTTGAAAGAAAATCAAACTATCTCAGTCACCTTTTGTGGCATCATTTTTCAAAATTACTTACTTTTATCCAATAGAAAAATTAAAATGAGCTTATATGACAGAAAGCTTTGTCAGACCAAAGTTGAAAATTGAGTGATCAAGCAGAACTTCAGTGTCTCCCACACCTTTTTTCCATATAGCAATATGTGGTACACTGCTGTCATTTTGGCACTATAGAAATACCGTGCCAAGTACCCCTGTTCCTACATCTGTGCAGGTCAGCACTTACATGAAAAACTGCAGGGTCAAAGGTTGTAGGTATTACTAATTCTGGAAGGTATTTCTAGATAAGTGATGTAGTAATTCACTTGTCTGGCAGAAATATGTGACAGGGTGGTTTCCCTTTATCCTTGCCAGAACTGGATGTGATTTCTTTATCTAAATGTTGATCCTCTTGTGCTTAGGTCAGACTTCTGCATAGGGTGGTGTTCACAGATCTTCAGGGACTGAGTCATTGGTGCTTCAAAGCTGCATTTTCTTTTTAGTCTTTTAATAAATACTGATTTTTATTCATACAGAATTCATACTATGAATTCATAACTCTGAACCAAGGTCAAAATTTTAGCTCAAATGATGTCAATAATTGTTTTGCCTTTGAATGTGAACATGGTTGGAAGTTTTCTTTCTTTTTCCTGTGTCACCTATGCCTTTGCCACTACTACTTGTATGACCATAATAACCAACAACACCGCTTTGTGTTGGAAAGGTGTTTTGCCAGCTTTATTCAACATTTATTGACCCCAAATGCAAAGCTAGAAGGGACAAGTCAGCTATTTTCTCATGATGTTTCTGGATGGCTTCATCTGACTTTTCCTACCATAATGCCATTTGCATGTTTCCATATTTCCCTACTCCACATGGCACTTTATTCCTTTGCAAGGCTCCTTGCTGGATAAAATATGAAGGTCTTTTCCACTTGCTTTTAAATAATCTAATCACTTGTGATTCATATATTTAAGCCAGGAATATTAACCAAGGTACATAAGCATGTAATACTGATATGTGTCTATGTATGTTGCAAAACATATATTCTCTTTTTTAAAAATGTGACCTTTACAGTAATCCTGTTCTGTTAGTGTGATGAAGTCTTCACTTTAATTTTACTGACACAGAGACCAGAGTTCCCAAAGAGGGATTACACGATTTCTTTTTAAGGATTTAGGACCAGTGCAAATGAAAATAAGATTGGCAGAAGGATTTTTCAATTGAAATCAAATGCTTTTGGGTATGAGTTTTCAGAATGCTAAGTGCACACAGATTCCTTAAATATTTTAGTGAAAACAACACTTAATAGAACAAGCAATTTTTATATCTATTGGCCATATGCTGTATTTACTATACTTTTAGTTAAATGTGTCTCTGATTAATATCATGTAAAATATATTAATTTTTAGTATTTTTTTTCTTGAGGGAAAAACTGAAAATCTTTTATACCATGAAGTTTATAGGAGAATAATATAGGAAATCTATAATTGTGAAAGTTAGTAATTTTTTAAAAAATTTAACAAAATTTAATTTTGGAAAAACATCATTTTTCACATCAGCCATGGAAAAGGTTGCTAAAAATTTAAAATCTAGTCTCTCTGTCTTTTACTTTGGGTGTTTGTGTGCATGTAAACAAATGCGCATTTTAGTTCTTTTCCTATCTCCTACTATTTTTCTTAGTTGTATTTATAAACAGTAATACATTCTATACTTTTGGTCAGGTATGCATCTAGATCACTACAACTGTAAATGTTCAGAATAGGAAAAGCATATTGCAGATGTCTTCTTGTGTTTGCTGAATTCCTTCAGCCTAGCCATTACACCGAGATGCATTTCTAATTGATTATCAGTTTCCTTTTTTGGTGCTTGATGAACTTCCTCATTCTGCTCAAAGTCTGCCTTGAACCCCAGGGAGACTGTGGGATCTCTAGGTTTCTCTGAGAAACCTCAATGTGCTATTTATTCACTTGAACCCATCTAATGAAATTCTTGAATGAAGGGCACCCTTAAAGGAGGGGTGATACTTATTTTATGATTTTTCTCAGGTATGTCTCTTTAGCACATACTACTTTTCCATGTGTGATTTTGAGGTCCTTAAATTAACATTCATTTGTTTTGCCTATTTAAACAATAATCACTAGAGCAACAAATACTGAATATTGCTTTTTTGTGTGTAGCTTTGAGTCTATTTTATCTAGTCTGCAGTTTGGCTTTGTTTTGAATGTGTGTTCTCTCCATTTTTTGCTGTTGATACTAACACCAATTTATTAAAGGGTAAGATGCCATATGTGCATTTAGAAAATATTCCAATTTGTTCATTTTAAATTCTAGCATTTGAAAAGCAGTTTATTTACTTTTTAACTTCTAGTAATTTCTATCCTTGTCTTTTTACTTTCAAAGGATTTTTATCAATTTCCTTATGTTTCTTATTTTCTTAAGGTGGATTTTTTTGTCCTTACTGCAGAAAAAAAGGAAAAATGTAAAGCAGAGAATTTTGCAATTAAGTATAACTGAGGAAACATAATACTTTTGAAACCTAATACATTAAAGATTAAGAAACACTATTTAACAGTCATAAGAAGTAACTCAATATATCACTCAATAGGAATAATGATAAACCATGGTATATTTAGATAGGCCCTAAAAATGATGCACAAATTATGTCTCAATGTGGAAATCAAAGCAAAGTTTATGAAACAATCATTATTCAGATCTGAGCTACAAGATACAAAATATCTGCATAAGTCATTTAAAAATGGAAATCAAACCTCAAATTGGCTTTTTATCCAGACACTTTTCTGCCCTGAGCTACACCCTTGCCTCTTTTTCATTTTTTATTTTGGACAGGGTCTTCCTAAGTCAGTAACTTGCCCAGCTGGGCTTGAACTCACAATGTTCCTGCCTCAGCTTTCTAGAGTGCTGAGGTTACAGGTGTGTGGCACCATGTGAGGCTATGCATGCATTTCTTTGTGATGATCGCTATGCCATTCTGGAATCCTTCACCTCAGATGCCAACAGTGCTTATTCATCAACAGCTATTAGGTAGTGTAACTGTGTATCTATACAATTTTGTTTCACTTTTACTGAATGACACATCAGACCCAGAAGGGGTCATATGGAGGCAATACTTCCAACTGGAATTTGCTGCAGTAAAAGCCCATTTCTATGTATCTATCTCTGTGTGTGGATTGTGCCACTGATGTTTAAATATTGTGTAGTAATAAGGTTGCCAGCACTGTTTTCTGTTACTTGGGGCATTCCATAATAGGTAGAGAAGAATGGACCCTCCTCACCCTTACAATTGCTCGGCAGATGTATTAACAATAATCTTTCCAGACTGATACAATCTGTAGAAAAATGTTTCTATAAAACAATCTTGGAGACAATACTTTCCTTTACAATGTCTATATGATTTTTAAAATTCCCTATTTCCCTTTATTTCCTATTTGCTTACAGTTCCTCAGCAAGACTTGAATTTCTAGTATCTGCTTTCTGCTCTGTTTCTGGAATGTATGTGGGACAGGAGCACTTGCTGTAATAACCGGTGCTGAGTGAGGTCAACCCCACTGCACAAGAAAGCTGGAATTGAAGGTCAATTATCTCTGAAAAATGGCTTCAACTCACCCTATTGGTTGAGTTTTTCTTTTCTAATACCTTTCTATTAATAATGACATCCTTATCCTTATAAAACTATTACATTATTGATAAAAGCTACAGTTGGAAATCAGAGGAGAAATACAATTAATTGGTTAACCTTGATGATTTCTGGCAGAAATTCTTGGTCTAACTTTCTAGAATCTAGGATGTTATTGTCTGATCCCTAAACTGCTCCACTAGACTGAGAATTATTTGAAAGACTATGGAACTGAAGCATGTTAGTTTCTTGTGATTAACAGACATGAATTCAATATTGTATCCCTTGGAGAGATACTTGGAGTGAACAAAGCCTAGGCTTCCACAAGAAATTAAATTTTGTCATGAGGACCTAGTCTGGGAGGGGTAGCATAGAGGGAAGACCTCTTTGTTGATATTATTTATTGGCATTTCATTTTGGGGCAATTCAAGGGTATATGCTAAAGGGTTTAAGTGCAGGTGATATTTACATTGTTTTTCAAAAAAGTAAAACAATAATAATTACAGAGTAAAAACGTCAACATTGTAGGCTAATGTCTGAATATTTATGAATTCAATTGAGAGTTGTTATAAATACTACACTAATCATTATAAATTCTTAATTTTCTTGGAAATACACAAGTGTCAGGTGCAGGTGCATTTAGAATGCAATTCTAAAGGGATTAGGATTGGTATAATTCTAAACTGAGAAGTATATATGGATGAAAAGGAAACCTACTAGTTTCATGTCAAATTGCTTGGAGATTAGAAAGTAACCAAAAGGACACTCTGAGTTAGTCATCATAATCTATAACTATTGGTTTTATTGCAGTAAACTAGGAAAAATACTCTTTCTTCATATAGCATCTAATACTTTTAGGGCTACATTAGGTTGGCTTTTTATTGTGAATCATTTTTACTTTTTTCCAGTAATGCTAACCACTATCATACTAAAATATTTAGCTCAGGATTTCATTTTTGAAAGCATTTTTGTGAACACTTCTTCCCCTCACTATAGTCAGAACCAGACAATGCCTCAGTTATTTTTAATTTTCATCCTTTCTATGCAAATAGTAAAATAATTCTTTCATTAAAGCCTTTTGCTTTGAACATCTGAAACAAAGCACTGATATACTGAGCCAGGATACATTCGTAGAGCAAGAAGACCAAAGAACTTAGAGAAGAAAGTGTACTAAGCCCAACCCATCAGCTATGAGCACTGACTGAGAGAGCTTCCCAGGACTCCTCCAATATGGTGCTCCATGCCAAGCCAGGCCCCGCCCCACCCAGCAGTCCGGGTAGGCTGCAAACCCGCATCTCAGGTCACACCCGTTGTGTGCTTTGGCATGACAACAGCGAAAGAGTCCCAATGTTTGTCTAGAGAGGCCAGGTTACAGGAAAGAGTCAATTTCCTATTTTTAGATGGGAGTATTCACAATTTGCTCAAAAAGAAAGGGCTCTGGGTATCTTATTTCTGGTGCACAGCGAGCAGATCTCTGTAAATATATGCATATGTTTAAAGGTGAGCACACTCATCCACTCTGTTCCCTTTTTCATGTATGAAATTGAAGGAAAGAAAATACAGATAGTGAGCAGAGCATCAAAGGGGGAGACTAAGCACATGTAAGCTGGAAGGGCAGTTATTAAAGAAAAGAGCGATGGAGGTTAACGAAGTATTCAGTAACATGGCTCCTCATGCTTATTTTCTCACCCATCTATGCCCATACACATCATAAACATTCAGAATGGAGCAATCAGACCTTACTCAAAGAAAACAATGGCATGACTTTTCTCTCTGTTGTGTGATCTATTACTTTATAAATGTTTGAACTGAGTATCTAAATACCATTCCTTTTGATGCACAGGACTGATACTGTTTTATGAGGATGTGACCACTGACCCTTATTCAAACAAGCAAATTCCTTTTCCCCTCAATTCAATCTGACCCACGTTGTGCAATATGCCCGACTCTATACAAGATAACTGAGAGCGTGCTATGTACATGGAAACACTAAGGAGCTTGGAATGCCGTCAAGGAGACAATATGTTTGCAATTCACAATATTACAGACTATGAGGTGAGGTAAGAGAGGTGTTACAGAGGGACAAATACATATACGTGTGGTTTTATGAAACAGGGAGATGCAAATTCCTACCCAAGAGAATCGACTGCAAAAGCCATCACTCAAAACATGGCATGTGAACTGGATTTGACCTGTCAGAAAGGGACAAAGGCAGTTCAGGGGGGACAGCGTGGGGTAGAGGTGTGGGAGGCCAAAGTTTTGGAGGGAAGGGTGGGGGATCTGGGAGCAGGAACCACTGCATCAGGGGCCAGAGCTCGGAGGGCCCCTTGGTGCTTGGAACCCCTTGCTAAGAATGTTGCTGCCTTCTTGGAGACAAGCTATAGGGAGATGACCTGCAGGGCTTTGAGCAAGAGCATGGAGCTGAAGCTGCACAAGAGGGAAGTTCTTCTGATTTCAGAATAAAGGATGGACAGGAGGTGGATGAGGTCAGCCTGCAAACACCCGTCACTAGTTGTGTGGGTAACAAGCATTTACTGAGCACCAGTGTGCTCTGAGGCTAGACAGGATTGTGCCAGAACAAAGGGCTACAAACTGGGTGACTTAAGATCACAGAGATTTACAAGTCTGTGTCTAAGGAAAAAAATTTATTACAGTAAAAGACACATTCCCATTAATATGCCTTTAAAATAGGCCCCCTTGCTTTGAACACGCTGTTCCCCTCATTCCTGTCACTTTCTGAAGCAGTTCTGAAAGTCCCCACTTGTGACTGTGTTCAGTTGTGATGTTCTGGGTGTCTTGAGGTCTGGAGTCAGTTCAACACATTTACCTTTCATGGCCACAAACTGTGTGGGGCCAGAGCTGGAGAATAAGGTACAGGGAGACACAGTGTCGTGTGCTCAAGAGACAGCAGCAGCACTCACCATACTGTTGATCACACTTCACAAGGACACTTGGGATGGAGGACTCCAGAACGGCTGCAGTGCCAAGTGCTATGGGATGAGTCTCTTCAGAGCGAGGGGCACTCATGGTCATGTGTCTTTCACTGTGACCAATTTTCATTGTAGATATTCACCATTCTTGTTGGCCATCCCTTCCCCTCTGATACGCCACGGTTCTGAGGCCGGAAGTCTGATCTCAGGGGTGGCCAGGGCCGTGGTCTCTCCAAGGCCAGGAGGGAGTGTTCCCCCCACTACTGTGTCTTCTGCTGTCAGCAATGTTGCTCTGGCTGGGTCTTCATCACTCCACCCTCTGCCTCTGCCCTACAGCGTGGTCTTCACCACGTGTCTCTGCCTGTGTCTCCCCTCTGTTCCTACGGACACAGTGACACAATTCAGGCCCGAATACCCTCATCTTCCCTTGAGGACAAATGTGGTCTCCCTGTTTGTAAGAGGTCCCATGAACAGGCCCAGGAGGTTAGCACTCCACCATGTCATGCTGGGGGATACAATTGACCCATGACAGGAAAAGAGCCCAGGCCGAATGGCAGGGGGAATGAGGTAGACCCAACCCCGTGCCATCGAGGAGGGGAAGAGCCTCAGAAGGTTCTGGCCTGCGAGGGAAGAGAAGGAAGATGGCACCGTCCTGCAGTGCACCTTCGACCTCAGGGACCCCTGTATTCACCTACCCTACGTAGATAGTTTTCCCTTTAAGTTTTATGAGCCATTTTTAAAAAACCCTTGGTATTTTGCAATAATTACTAATTGCATTCAGTTTCCTCTTGAGAGGTCTTGAATTCCTTATTTCCATTGCCAATCTAGCAATTATAATTTTTGAAGAAAGGAAAATTGATTTAACATGATAGGTTTTACCATATGCAAGATACAAATGAATTAGTCTTCAGGGAGCATCTTCTTCTCTTTTGCAGGGTAGGGGTGGTATGAGTTGTCTGAATTTCTGTTCATAACCATATTTACAAATATAGTAAAAATATTTGGAGGGCAGCTAGTATGTACAAAATAACATGGATAAGAACTGTTAGTAGGCAAAAGAATTTGTATAATATTTTGACGTCAGTGCAAAATGGCATAATGTATATTTTCTTAAAGACTGTTGAGATGGGTAGCAATTCCTCATTTTTAGAGAAAGTGTCAAGCAAAGATATTTATATATCTATATATCTTTGCTATATATATATATATATATATATACTTCCATAGTAAGTTATACAAGCATTTATGTATATTCGTGTGTATATGTTTACACAATTGTCCTTATTTATGCACAATTCTAACACATCTTTTCATATGTAAAGCAGCAGTGGTGAACCTATGGCACACATGTTGTTTTTCTTTTAAGACAAAAGATGTTAATGTACAAGTTGTTTTTCTAAACTAAAACCTCAATATTTGGGTTTAATTGAAATGTTGGCTCTTTACAATAAATAAGTGGGATTCTGGGTTGCAGTTTGGGACACATCTCTGAAAGGTTTGCCATCACTGTTATATAGTGTCATGTCTTTGTTTTATGTAGATTTTTATCTGAAGAATAAATTGTTGCTTGCTTGTAGGGTAAGTTGACTTTTAATTGTAAGCATTTTTCTGTCTTTATCACTAATATTCATTTATTCTTATGATTCTCATCCTATGTTTTTAAACAATATATCACCGAAGAGTCGAAAGAGCATAATTTCTACAAATCTCTGAATTTTTCTCTTGAAAATTTCAGTGTTGCTAAAGACTAAAAAAGCAACTTCAAACTTATTAATAAAAGCAATTACTATCTTATAATACTTTATGGTTTACTGACCAGTTTCTCAAAACATTTTCTCACTTGCCCTTTGAAATGTCTTTGTGGAAAAAAAATCTATGCAAAACAAACACAAGAATTTTTGTTGACCTTATTTTAACAATGAGGAGTCACAGGCCCAGAGAAGTTCATTATTTTAATGTTCTACCCAAGACTCTGCTACATCCTACATACTTGGGAGACCTACACACTGCTTTCTGCCAAAATATCTACTGCCCTTTCAATGTGATATTTTCTTTTTCCTCTAAAAAGTAGCATGTATTTTACTGATACATGGCTGGTGATGATTACATAATAGCACATCCATAATCTATCTTGACATCATGATTTTCAGTCAACTCTTATATTAGTTTCCTCTTGCTTCTATAACAAAGTTTCTTAAACTGCTTGACTTAATGCAACAGAAGTTCATTATCTTATAGCTCTAGTGGTCAAGTATCTGAAATCATGGTGTCAAGAGAGACACACTTGTTCTGACAGTTTTTTTGGGAAAATTCTTCCTCGCTTCTTCCTCACTTTGGGTAGTTGCCAAAATTTTGGTGTCCCATGGATTGCAGATTTATCATTTCAATCACATGACATTCTCCATATCTGTCTTCATCATTCTTTCTCTTTCTGTGTCTATGTGGCAACACTTCCTTCTTATAAGGACACCAGTCACTGGATCAAAGTCCCTTCTAACCCACAGGGACAGAGCAGCTATTTCCAAAACGGCCACATTCAGTGGTTCTGGGTGAACATGAATTTTTGAGGGACACTATTTAATCTATCAGATCCTTAGTGTTATGATTATTTTGATATTTCATGATAGAAAGGGCTTAGTGGGTGTAATAAGGAGAACACATCAACTCTTTAGGGAATTATGAGAATTGTTCTTACTTATGCAATTGTCCCTTCTGCAGACAAAGGCTTCCTCCACCACCCTGTGTTTTGCAGTGGCTGCAGTGTGTTTAGAAGCAATGAGTTTGCCTATGTCTCACCCTAAGTTATCTGCTCAGTAGTTATTTCTTGCCTTCCCAATTCTGCCATGGCTCCTCTCCTCTTTATTTCCAGCTGTATGTTGTCCTTGCCCCAAACTCTTGCCCTCTCCTTCTCAAAGGAGCTCTAGTTCTCTGCCCTGGGTCAGTGGTGTGTAAATGTGTGCCTGCTCTCTCTTCCTTTTGTTCAATGGCTCCTGGGCTTACTTGTGCACATACAATGTTCAGACTCTCAGGATAGATTGTCCACTCTTTTGATCCTGTATTCTCTTTAGGGGAAATTTAATTATTCTCATCACATTTATTCTTGTCCAGGAAATCCAGGATCCAGGGACTCACTTCCTAGCAGTCTGAGTCCCAGACTGTGGCAGGACTTGCACCAGGATAGCACAGGGGTGAGTCAGGTCCGCCTTCACTGCATCTCTCTGCTTCTTCCTCTATCTCTCTGCCTTTCTCTCTTTCTTCTTCAATCAATCAATCATACACACACACACACACACACACACACACATACACACACCCCGGCACACTCCTAAAGCCTAAAAATAATTTTCAGCGACAATTTAGTCTAGAAGTATATTTAGAATAAAATGAGCTTCGAAGACAAAATTATCCACTTTAAAGCCATTTCTTCTTATTTTTCTTTCAGATTTCCAGAATGCTCCTCGGGCTGATGTTGAAAGAGGCAGGTCCGTTACTAAAGCTGCTCCACCAGCAATGACAGCAAGTAAGTGACAGAAGCTTTGAAGTCCTAATGTTCTGTCTCCACAGCATTTCTTGGCAGTTTGTTTCATGGCATTGTCCTCTAAGAAGAAAAGCAGCAAAGGTGAGGTGAGTGCGCCCTTGCAGTCAGCATCTCCGGGTTGAGGGTGGGGACAATTCTCCTCAAGCTGCACACACATTTGTCCTGGGCCCGGTGCCCCCTGATCATGGCTTGCACTGGCTCCGTTCTACATCTGTGGACCACAGGCGGGGACTGGGAGCTGCCTGCAGCCTGTGGCCCATTGAGCCCGGGTAAGGGTGAGTGGCATGATTCTTATGAATGTGGCGCTAATACAAAGTGAGTGGAGAACATCAGAGCAAATGGTCATCTCAGGGAGAGGCCATCCTCTGAGTTCTAGAAATGAATGAAGCCTCACTGAAGGCACATTGTGCGAGGTTCTGCAGGATATTCCTGGCGTGGATCCGTAACTTCATAGTCCACAAACCCTAAGGTCTCGTTTTCCTTAGAGGCACATTTATCTGTCCAGGGTACTGTTGGTCTCTTCTCATTGTGAACTAATCGGGGGGTAATAGAGTTATTTACATGAGCCCAAAATGACCAAGAGGGGGAAAAATAATACAAAGTACAGGATTCAAGCAGTCTTTCCAACACATTTACCATGAAATTTATTTATGTAGTTTTGAAACTGTGGATAGAGATTTGGTTTTTAAAGTAAACTTTCTAAATGCATCTTTAATCAATCAACTCATTCATTCAAAAACACCTGAAAAACATTTGAAAGCCTGTACCCTTTATGAAGCACTGGATGGATATGATGGCGAATTGGTACCAAGAGAAATGTAATTACTAGGTATGCGAACGTGTACTAATGCAGAGAAATAGAAGGCCTCACCATCCAGGTGGCTGTGACTGAGCCTGAGGACACGGGATGTGGGTGATGGGGCCTGTCCTGTTCCACTGCTCCAGCATCACCACATAAACATGAGAAATAAATGGGACTCAGTTCAGTTCACCTTCCTGAGAACCATCAGAAACACATGGAAAATCTGATAGGTGTTCAGAGAAAAGAGAAAAAATAATTCTTGATAGACTAGTCTATGTTAGGCAGTTCTACTTTCTCACATTTAAGTCATTTTGAAAATTGTTGCATTTGTTTCTCTGTCCAACTATAGCATGAAAGTTCCTCTTTCCTCCTCTCCCTTCTCCTCTCCCATTTCCTCCTTCCTTCCTCCCTCCCTCCTTTCCTTCCTTCCTTCCTTCCTTCTTGCTTCCTCTCATTTCCTTTCTCTATTCTCTGCTTCTCTCCTTTCATCTTCTCTCTCCAGTTCTTCCCCTTTTCCATCTTTCTCTCTGTCTCTCATTCTAATTCTTCCAAACTATCTCTTATCTCTGTCCTTCACATTCTTTATCTCCATCACTATTTTCTTTACTCAAATACAACCAAGTCTTCCTTTCTTTGACAATTTTGGCTTCCAGAGTTCTATCAAAAGCTTCCATTTCATCTGACAGCATCCATTCTTAAATCTCCAAAATCAGTAAGATCTGACTTATATATGTCTCTGGGAAAGGAGAAACTATGGATCTAGAAGACATATCAGTGCCTGCCAATTGCTGAGGCTGGGAAATGGGTCAGCTACAGAGATATGAGGAAACTCAAGGACTGATGGAAATATTGTGTATCTTCATTGTTATGATGGTTACACTGCTGTGTATTTTCTGAAATTCTTATAACCTTCCACCAAAAAATGGAAGTTTTGCTGTCTGTGCATTTTACCTCAATAAGCCTAAAACACAAAGATAATAATAAAGAAGAAACCCATAAAGGACATCTCAGATAACACCAGCTCTCTGCTTGCCTTTGCATGGGGAATGTGGGCAGTATCTCTTTGTTTCAGGCCACATACTGGCTAGTTTGGCATTTAGTAGCTCCTGACCAAAACTACAAAATTATCTTGGGTTATGGTCCAAGGAATCACCATTACCTGAACATTTTTGTGTAGTGTTTCTATTTTGTGACTTCAAGTGAGCATGGGTGAAACAAGAAGTGTCTCCCAATTATTCTAATTCGGTTATTTGAGAATCATTGATGACAGTAGAATCTGCAATATTGTTCTTGTGCTCTGTGGCATTTTAGAGTGATTAAGGCAATAAAAATTATTCAGTCTAACTCATATCTAAAGACATAGGACCATATATTTTCATGACTAGCAGTATCCAGGGAGAAGGGCTCCAGCTCATAGTGGAAATTCAGTGTTTATAAAGACCAATGCTTTGCTCCATTTCAAAAATCAATAAGAAAGAGAGAAAGATACAGCTTCTCATTTCTTTTGATGTGATCTGGGTGAATGGTAGGAGACAGTGGTGTTTTTAAGATGGAAGTATAAATATTCAATTCCATATTGTACATCTTGTTTGTTGAACAAGTCATGGATCTCTTTTTCCTCTCGAGGAGACCCTTCCCACTTTGAAGGGACAGCTGCATGAGCTTGGGGTTGACTCTGAAGACACTGTTCCCTTCTTCACTGGAACTGGGGAGGACATCACTGCCACCATCTTTTTCTTTCTGATTAGTATGTAAAGGAACAGGAAATTCAATTTATGATTGCCGAAGGTATTTCTTTTTTTCCCCCGTTAAGTTTATTGGTACATTTTTGGTATAAAATACAGTTACATTCAACATTGGGATCTTGTACCATTACGTAAGTATCTTGGTTCTTATTTTTTTCCCCTTCCCCTTCCCTCCCTTCACCCCCTCCACCCTTTCATATTTGCAAAGACTTTGTTTCCATTTTTTCCCTTTTCTCATATTTTTTCTTTTCCCTTCTTTCCTTTCCCCTACCCCTCCCACTTCCCCTGCACCTTTAGACCT
>NW_004624793.1:5564744-5583151 GCF_000247695.1 Heterocephalus glaber
TTGCTGTTATCTGAGTAATTATTTCTGATTTCATTTTTCCTAGATCCTCTTTTGTTGCCAGTTCAGAGAGTCCAGGTGGTTGAGTATCAGATTGTCCCATCTCGTTTCCCTTTGGGGTTGCTGTAGGTGACCCAGGAGTCTGTTTTTGAGGTTTGCTTACGTGTCTGCTCATTTCCATGGGGGGGTGCTTCTGGTGCCTGTGCGGCTCACCTTCTCTGCCCCAGGAGCTTGGGATGGTGGTGGGGGAGCTTCCTTCTGGGTGCTGGGACTGGCCCAGCTTCTCTGCCCCTGCTGAGGGTATCTTCATAAATTCAAATGCGGGTCTCAGAGTGCCTGCTTATTCTGTTGCACTGTGAATTTTCATTACATTTCATTGAATTTCCTTTTTACATTCCTGCATCTTGAATGTTCACACTTCTCAGGATGGCCTCTATTGATCCCTAATGCTTTCCTGGTCACTGTCACAACCTAATCTCCCAGGGCTCTTGCAACCAGGTGATGGCTATTTGTTGGAATCAACAGATGTCAAATCCGCTCTCAAGCCCAAAGTTTTCCAAATCTTGTGTTTAATGCATCTCACACAACATTCTTCATGATTGGCATAGTGGCCTGCTGACTTCCACAATGAATACATGGCTTTAAAAAGAAAAAAATATATAATTTAAAAGTATTTACCTGAAGCTTTATATGCTTTTAAGTGTTTCTGAATCAAGATATCACCTGTGCAACTTCAGCTATAGGAATGATTAGAGGGAAGGGCAGCTGGTTTACTGGTGAAACTCTGGTAGGTTCCAAAGAATCAGTGAAGAAATGGGAAAGTCACATCTATTGCTTTGAAATAACTACTTCCTAGAATGGGAACATGGAAACGTCAAATTTAACCAAATGTGAGGTTATTTACCTCTCTGTCAATTCCTGGTCAAAGTGATTCTTTGAATTTGAAATGTGTTGGACCCTTTAGTTAGCTGTGGATATTGTACATATATGTAGATTACCATATACTTAGAATGTGTTGTGTGCTAGGATTCTGCTGTGGAAAGACTTGCAAATAAAGGTGACTTCCCAAAGCTTTTTACTGCTTAACCGTCATTCACTTAAATTCTTGCAGGCATTTTGAGCTATTTTCCAACCACGGTGTTCTTCATGAAGGAAATTCTTCACTCTTGGTAGCTGAGAAGCCAATTTCTCTTCCTCAGGAAGTTTCTGATAACTCGAATGCCTCTTGCTTCTATTTAATTCTCCTTCTTCTTACTCAGGCTTGAGTGGGAGTATAGAACTGAAGGGAAAGTTCATCTTTCTTTCAGTAGGGAGCTCCCACACAACAAAGCAATCTTATGCTTAAAATGCATACTTATGTGGCAACTTGGGAAATTTGAGCTTAGAGGCAGAGCAATTAAAAAAGAGGAAGTGAGAAAAAATAGAAGACAGTTTCAGAATTAATGACTGCATTATCATTTAACACTTTAGGAAAGGAACCTAACTTGTAGGAGTATGCTAAGGGGTGCTAGCTTAGAGTGTGTGCCTTATCAGGGATGCTGGCAGGACAGACAGGAAATACAACATGGTGGAATGGGATAAATAGAGAAAACTGTCTCAGTAATATTCTGGAAGAAATAGTGTTGGGAGGAAATGAAGAACCATAAATGCAATAATATGGTTGACATGTCTTCAAAGAAGAAATCCATGTCTGCGTTGGGCAAGCCCAAGAGTCTGGCAAGAGAATGCCGCATGGACTTGCTGAGTGGAATTCTTTCATGTCAAGTTGTATTACACTTGTATCATCTTGAAGGAATTTGGAACTGACCATGATGCATGTCACATTCTCTTTTCTAAAACTATAAAATGGAAACCACACAACGTAAAGGCTCCGGAGTAATTATCTTAGACATCATTAACTTGTCTATAATTAGAACCTCTCTCACCCATTCCACATCTCCCAGGCGAATTACGGAAGGCACAGTAGGTGGCTGGCTAGCCATGGAAACCCTGGTGGGAACTCAGGGCACCTCTTATCTTTCCTTTCCACTGCACTCAACTGTTCATTCATAAAGAGAGTCTAGGTCTATGGTGCAACTCTCTTGGGACAACTCAATAATCCTTTCATGCTCACCCATAGGTCCTTCGGTTCCTGTAGTATTCGCCATGACCAAGATGTGTCAGCTCTGGTGTAGCCAGAGAGAAGTCTCAAGCCTTGCACAGTAGTTCCAGACGATTAATTCTTATGAAATTTTATTTAAAAATTAGAATAGGAAGCATTCTTGAAACTCCATGACATTTATTCACAGCTTCATCCATTGCCAATTCACTCATGTAGTAAATATTTCCAGAACACAGGAACTTTGTTGGTAGTAGAAATACCACTAAGAGTGGAGACATTTCCTGAGCTATAGTGATTCTTTTATTTAACTTATATTTTTGACAGTACTGGGAATTAAGGGCTCATGTTGAGCTTTATTCTCAGCTCTTTTCTTTCTTTCTTTATTTTCAAATTTTGATACAAGGTCCTAAATTGCCCAGGCTGGTTTCAAACTTGAAATCCTCCTGCCTCAGCTTCCCTTGTACCCTGACTATGAGCACCACCATACATGTTGCATGGTGGTTCTTATTCTTGCATATGTGACTGAGGTTTTAACAAGAGCCAAGATTGAGAGTGTAGGTTTGGTGTGTGTGTATGAAGGAGAGAGGAAGAGGCTCAGATTTTTGTTTAAAAATCTACCAGATTTAGTGTGTTGGTAGAAACAGATTCCTACTTTCCCACCTCATTACAGAAAACCTTCCCTTGGTCAGTAGGTCTCTACCCAAGCTGCCATTGTCTCTTGTCATTTCCAGATATTTTATGGTAGACCTTTACTACTACTATCAGCATCACATATAGTGACTTCGGATTTCTTCTGACCCAGAGTTAGGATCATATGGCAATGCTGAAAGTGGAATTGTCCAGAGGTTATCATCCAAAATCTTCATAAATTGCACATCATCCTTAACAAGGGGCAAGATCCTGGTATTAATAATCAGATATATTTTAAAGTTTCCCCTCTTACTAATGGTACAAACATAGAGAAGCATCAATATCCATACTGGCAAGTAAGAATAATTATGTCTACCTTGTAAGGTTTCTGGGGGAGATAATTGGGAGTAACTATGTAAAACGACACACTCTGGCTGTTCACTTGCACCAGCTATGATGAACTTCCTTCCTTAGAGGGCAAAATGCAAAGATTGAACCAAAACCTGATTTTGTGTATGTGTGTATGTGTATGTTTGCATGTTTGTGTGGCGGTAAGATTAAACACTTGCTCTAAAATCTGATTAAAAATATAGTGTAAAGCCAGTTAGAATGCAAACAATGTGGTGTGAGCTCCAGACTCACAGTGAGCAGAATTATCAACCTGACCTCCTCTTTGCTGTGTGTGAAATTAACTTCTAACCCGGACAGTCCGTATTTGTGCTGGACTTACAGCATTAAGGTGCATACTTCACTTTCCTTTTGTCTTAACAAAGGATGAAAAGGGCCACACAGTGAGGATTAAGAGGAAGGATGAAAAAAGAACCCTTCAACATCCTGCTGCCCCTTCTTTCACCAGTTAGATCCATTTCTCTTTAAACATGTGGAAGAGGATAGAAGTTGTCAGCAATCGGCCTCACATGGATGTCTAGGTGGGTTTGGAGGACGGGAAGAAATCTGACTTCAGAACCACAATCAGAGTACAGCTCCTGCCTGGGTGTGTGCAGGCCAGGCCCTCAAGAGCTGGTGTGCAAAGCCATCAATTTACTAGGCCAGCAGGGCAGTGTCCAGTGAACTCCACGGTGCCTGGAACATACTCCACATCTGGCTCTTGGCGGACCACACTGTACAGCAGACAGAAGATGCATTAAAAAAGCTCCACTCTTTTTTTTTTTAATAGGCAAAGGGGAATGCCAACAAGAAATTCCATGTCCTACCATGATTCTTAATAGGTCAAATTGCAAAATGGGATGTTTGTCTTTGCCTTGCTGGAAGAAACTACATAAATAGGTATGTTCTAGTTGCAAACAGTGGTTTATTAGCCTTTTGGAGTCTTCCTTTTCCAACCCTGGCACTAGATTTTGCAGTTAATATATCATTAAAGAATTCTTTGCTCTTTTTTCTTCAATGTATATGGGCCACTTGTAAGGTACTATACAGTTGTGTAACCAAGAAAATACCAGAATTATACAAGGACAGCAGGAAATTAACAATGCAGGAGGATAATCATGCTTAGTTATAGATAATGCATTCAGCGCTTAAAATAGCAGTTTGCTACCCATGTGTCACTGCACACCAGATGTCTGGAAGAGCACAGGACATGTTTTTTTTTATTGGGAGGGTATATATAAAAATTTGTTAAAAGCAATGCACTGAAAAAGGAACAAAAAGATCTATAATTGAGGATAAGTGAATGTTTGTCAAATTGCCTTCATGTATATTGAGTTCAAAGCTATTTTTATATATTCAGTAAATAAAAATATTCAGTTCAATGAAATATCGAATAAAGTTGTGATATTTAGCTTTTTCAGAGGTTGGATGAGAGTCCCTCTCTCTCTCTCTCTCTCTCTCTCTCTCTCTCTCTCTCTCTCTCATCCAGTACCCAGCTTATGGAGACTTCTGGGACAAGTTTCATGTTGGCTATGTTCTTGTTATGGCTTTATTTTAAGTTCCAAGTCTCAGGAGAAGAGTCATAGTTCCTCTAGCAAGAGAGCTCAAAGCAGTACTGAAGGTAGAAGTCATCTGTTACTCGTGGTAAGAAGGCCTCCACTCGAGGCTTAGGGGTCCTGCTGGCTGGAGGTTCATGAGAATATTAATTAAGCTCCCTGATCGTCAATGTGTTAAGACAGCCTTTGAATGAAAATATGAGGCTTTGAAAATAGAAGTTTTACGTCTGAAGTGAGACAGAACTGTTTGCAGGTGACACAGGACACCCAAGTTTTCTATCTCATGGCCTAGAAAAGTGGGTCTCAGCTTGAAAGACCCCATATCCCTACACACAGACACAGCTAGGCAATGTTTGGTGACACTGAAGACATCTGTGTTTGTCACACTAGAGCGTTTGCTACCCAGGCTGTGTCAGGTAGACACCAAGACCACTACTAACCATCCTACAGTGATGGCTTAGCCTACTCGTCAAAGACCTCCCAGTGGGTCCCTGTGAGGAGTAGCGGTAAGTGTCAACCTGGCTAGGCTGTAGAACACAGGTATTTTATCAAATACTCATCTACGTTGCCACAAAGGTATTTTATAATCATGGTTGTGGTGGACTAACGAATGGTCAATGTGGAGTGCCCATCTGAACTGAGTCAGTCAATGTGGTTCGGGGCATGGAAGACCCACCTGAGGATCATTGCCAACAGAATAAAAGCAGAAGGAGGGGAAGATGCTGTTGATTTTCCTGGTGAACTTTCCATGGCTGGTTTTCCTGTGCAAACTCGGCTGTTCTCATCATCAGAGCTCAGGTCCTCGCTGTCGCTGTCGCTGGGTATGGCTGCTGTTCTCAGGGGATCTCTGGTCTTTGCCTTGAGCATCGCTTTCTGGCTCCAGTGTGGGTCCCTCATCCTGGTGGCACAGGTCCTTCTCCTGTTAGCACAGGCTTCCTGGCTTCCATCATTGGCCTTGGGCCTTCCTGGTGCGGATCCTTGATACAGACTTGCATGAGACACTGCCGTGGGCTCCAGGCCTTTGGCTGGACTCGTGGAGAACATTTCTGTGGGCTCTAGGCCTTCAGCTGGACTTGGGCAGGACACTGCCATGGGATCCAGGCCCTCAGCTGGATTCTTCGGGTCTCTAGTGTGTGGACAGATCTCTTGCGCTCCTCTGCATTTGACTTTTGGGTGAATATTATAAAATAACCCTATAAATTATATGTTTTATATTAAATCTATTACCTTGCAAACTCTGACTACGACAGTGATTATATCTCCCTTTAATCGACTTTATGTAAAGCAGATTGCACTCTGTAATGTGGGTGGGCCTCATTCCATCAGCCCAAACCCTCAGAGCTAAAGGCAGGGATTCTCATAGTGGAAACCAGTGGAATATGAATATATAAATGAAAACCATCAGTCCTCTGTTCTAGAGGACTCCACCGTGGATGGAATGTTTGTGTCTCCTTGTATCAGTCACTTTCCTATTGATTTGACAAAATACCTGACATCCACAACTTAAAAGAAGAGAGGTTCATTTTGGATCACAATTTCCAGTGTGTTCAGTCCATGGTCAGCCAGGTCCCAGGCAGAACATCATCGTCGAAGGGATGGCAGAGGAAAGGTGCGCAATTCATGGAAGCCAGGAAGCAGAGAGCAGAAGGAGGGGCTGGGAGGGGAGGGGCCCTTTTCCAGGCCACGCCCTCAGGGACTCACCTCTGATCAGGCCCCATGTCCTGGGTCCTAGTAGCACCTTCAGCTACAAACTCATCAATGGTAGGATGAGATCAGTGCCACCAAGATCCAGGGACCTTCCAAAAGCCGCACCTCTGAGCTCATGGGACTTTGGGAGGACATGGTAGATTTAAAGGTTAACACCCCTCACAATACTTCTGTGCTGAAATCTCAGTCTCTGATGTGATGGTATCTGAAGATGGGGTTCCAGGAGGGAACAAGGTCATGGGTCATGTGCCCGGTTTCCTTACAGAGACACAGCGCTTGCTTGCTGTCTCTTGCTCTCTGCCATGGGGCGACACAGGGAGAAGAAAGGTTGGCCGTCAGCAAAGCTGCAGGACTGAGAAGAACTGCTCCTTTTTAAGCCCCTCCTCCTTGGTAATGTGTCACAGCAGCCTGAGTAAGCTAAGACAGGTCTCTACTGACATGGCGCCAGATGTCAGCAGTCCCGAGGTTAAGCATGCCTGGGCTAGGGGTGAGCATGTATCCTCCACAGTGCCAGCTGGACTGGGTCCATCCAGGACTCCTGGAGGCAGCCACATAGCCCAGGGACCTGCAGGACCTCCTTGGACCGCCCAGGGCTGCCCTCCTCCCACACGTGTGTCCGATGCACCACTGGCCATCCTACCTACCTGGGGGCTCCAAAATATCTGTTCCTGCCTCATAGGACACAGCAGCTCACATCCATTTCCTTCCTTCATTGCTTTTTTCCGTGACTTTGTGATATCCTGTCTCCCATGCTGCTGACACTTGTCTACCTTGGCCTCTGAGGGATGCCAATGGTATTTCCGGTTGTGCCTTACCTGTCATTTTGGGGTAAAGGTAATAGAGCTCTTTATCATTGCATACTGGACTTTAGCATCCTTCACATGGTTTTGCAAACAGTAACCTATTTTCTGTCACACTCACATGCACCTTACACATGACGTGAAAACGCTGAGATACTATCTTCAAGTTTTGATCTTTAGGCTGATGGTTTTGGAAGCTATATACGAAGTTTGAAGCCAGGCATGATGTTGTTCACCTGTAATTCCAGCACTCTGGGAGCCTGAAGCAGGAGGATCCTAAGTTTGAGCTTAGCCTGGGCAACAGTGACTTGGTGAGGCCTTGTCTTAAAATTAAAACAAAAAAAAATCAAAGGCTGAGGATGTAGCTAAATGCAAAGGTCCTGGGTTCAATACCAAGCATTGCAAAAAAAAAAAAAGTTTCAGACTAAGTGGGATGATTTTCAAACCTTCGGGAATTGTCTCAGCAGAGGCTCCTGCCCTGCCAGGGTCGGTGTGCACAGACACGTCTTTGTCCACAGAGTCCTGTGAGCTCCACACTGTCTGCCAGGCATCACAGACGGGAGGTCGAGGGCAAGAGGATCAAACACTGGGAGTGCTGGTCTCAGGAGGATCTGCGGCCCCGCCTCTGGGCCAGGGCCCTGTGTGACAGCTGCCTGCCGAAGGTGCCGCCCTGCCCTCTGTGAATCAAAGCCTTGCTGTCACCAGGGTCCGCTGGAGGTTAAAGGCGACTGGCCTTTTCGGCTCGGTGGCCCACTTGGAAATGAGATGAAGCCGCCCTCAGGCTATGTCCAGCTGCCAAAGGGAGCCGCAAGCATTGTCACCCCCTGGGTGTGGCCGCGGCCTGTGGACGTGGTCACCACGCCAGGTGCAGCCCAGGAGGGGGCATGGAGCAGGCTCCCCCTCTGCGGGCGACATCCTCCCTCCGGGAAAGGGTTTTCTCATCCCTCCTTCCCCGGGGTGTCATCCAATTATCACTCCCACACACTTCTTGCAGCTGTACTTTATGGATGACAAACATTCTTGCTTTATTGTTCTGGGAGAGCTGCAAACATGAAAACCAGCGACAGCCTAGCGAGGGGTTTGGACACAGAACATGCAGTGTGAACCCCGCGTCCAGGGACCCTCCGTGAAGGCCACAGGAGGGGCCCCTCGCTGGGGGGCTTAGGGGAGAACGCTGCCAGCTCAGCCTCAGCTTTCTCGGAGACAGGATGTTGCGGGAAAGAGCTGAAATGAAGCAGTGAGGTTTTCCCTTTTCTTTTTCTTTAACGCTTTTCCAGAAAGGCTTTGTGCGAGTGACAGACAGGTGAGAATTATTCACTGTGCTTGCCTGGAGCACGTGACTGGGGCAGGCAGAAGCAAGGTGCGGATTCTGGGGTGATGACTGTCTGCTTCGCTGAGGAGTGAGGAGCAAGACCTTCAGTGCTCACAGTGGGGCTGGGCCTGGTCCCCCAAAACCGCCTCTCTTAGCCTCAGATTGGGAGGACTGCGTCTCGGATCGCACTGGGACAAAGACAGTTTCCAGACAGAGTATCTTTAGGATAAAGAGATTTTTCAGTGCGCTTCATTGAGATCCTGGAGACAGTGCTCATACTTTTTAAAAAGCCCCATCCCTTGAGCAGTGGAAGCCCGCTCCTACATTCCGACTCTGGATCATGTAGCCCAGTGTTTGCAGAGGGCTTAGGAAAACACGGGAGGAAAAGTGCTTGGTTTGAGCTGTGGGAGAGAGCGAGGGAAAATCACTTGCAGGAGATGTAAGCGTGTGTTAATTGGCAGTGATGTTTGCCTTTGGTTCCCAGTCCTTGCGTGCTGGAGAGAAAAACATAACAGGCCAGCTCAGTGCGACAAGTGTGGCAGAGGGAGATGTGATCGGAACAGATTGTTTTGCTTTGAAAAGATAAACCATCAGCATGCATGGGAAAGGAGCGGAGGGTCGGCGGGAGGCGCAGCTAGTTAGAGGTGGAATGAAATCAGCCTGGCCGCCCAGCTGTGCAGCCCTTCTGGAAAGAAAACATGACGTGGCACGTCCAGGGCCCACGGAGGGACTGGGAAGGCAAAATCACAAGAGGCAAGCCATGCGCATGGCTCTCCCTCACCCTCGCGGGTCCTCACCGCACACTCCAAGGTGGGGCAAGGGAAATTGTAGGAAGCGTATCTTAGAAGAAAGAGCCAGCCTGGCAGGAGGAAAGGCCTGCTTAGTTCACACAGCCACAACCCAGCCCTGGGATTCTGAACCCTTTACCCCAGGGAGCTTCTCTGGTGGCCTCAGGGGCTGTCATGCCGTATAAAAGCTATGGGAAATCCATCCTAGTTGAGCCTTCTTGACACACGGCTCAGTTTTCTCATGTTAAGATATAAGAACAAAATCACAAATAAGAAAAATAAGCAGATTCACAAAACTGAAAATAAAAAAGAGGCACAGTTTGAAGCGGAAGAGAAGCTCTGCCAGTGCCTAGAAAGGTGATCCAGAGGATTATTTAATCCTGTTAATTCCCTGTTTCCTGGCTCGAAGAATTGTGTAGTAATGGCTTCCTGAAAGGCAAGGATTAAATAAGATACTGTAGATAAAATCCCAAAGGTAGCACTCAGACAATAGCTAACCTTGACTCTCACCCTTAGGATTAGTAATGTCAAAATGGCAAACAGAAGGAAGCACGCACCAGGTAGTGGAAAACTCTGCTGCACTCAGAAGAGCAGCCCTGAATCCTGTGGCAGAGGATGGTTTTCTCTGCCAGCAACAGCCCAGGTCCTGTCCAGCATCCTCTAGAAGACAGTGGCCCACTCTATTCAACAGGGAGGCTGCTTCAGAAACTTTGAAGGCAAAAAGTCAGCAGAGCCAACAGGAAATGGGTAGGAGACAGTGCCTGAGTACTCTGGAGGTCATTGTGACATTCAGATTGGCCCATAAGGAGAAGGGTTCTGTTGCAGGGGATGCCAGGTTAGAAGTTAACCACAAGACAAAATCAAATTCAGAGTCATCCACGAGCACTGAAAAATATCTCCTGTCCACTCCATTCGATGTCGAAGCTATGCAAACGTAGGTGCCCAGGACCTCTGTGGGCTCCTTCACAAAAGCTTCCCTGTAGATGAATGAACACATGCCATCTCTTTCTTAGCTTTTACTTTTATTTGGCCCTAACACCATGTTAATGGTCAATCAGGATGACTCTGAAGCAAGCATTCATTGGTTGTATTTATTGATCTCATCAATCATGTTTCTTTCAAAGACAGTAAGTCCTGGACACAGAAGGTGGGTCAGGCCTACCGGCCAGTCTGGCTCATTCAGAAGGCTGGCTGACTTCCTATGAGGACGGATTCTCCACAGGTCTATAGGGCTTTGGAATCTGTGAGGTGCATTATTGTTAGCGAACCTTAAAAAGTTCCAGGACAGCATTTTGTACTACAGAGTCCATTTATAGAAAGCCTATTTTCAAGACCAATAAAAAATAAAACACAGTCATGACCAATGAATCTCTTGCAATATAAATGCTGCAAACATACATTTTCATCTTTATTTAATTCATCCTTTTATTTTTCAAATTGTTTTACTCTTTGGGGCAGATTACATTTGTTCTTCTGGCAGATGCAGAAATGTGAGAATTGGAAGCTCTGCATCTGTACAATCTTACAAGTGAGCTTTTTATTTAATGATTTTTCTTTTTAATTAGATTTTGAATTCCACCCCTTTAATATCAAATGTTTCCTGTACTCTCTTAGACAAGGTGTCTGGCAGCTGACCTGTAGACTTTCAGCTGCATGCAGTAAGAGTTCTCCTGGCCACTCCAGTGGTTGCCAGGGAAGGGTTGAAGTCAGTCCAGGCTGGAAGGCAGCCTCTGTCATGGAGCAATTGTGGCCTTTGGCAGCTGACCCGATGGAGCTCATCTGTAGCCCAGTGGACCGATTGCATCAAAAGCCTGTTCTTTCCTCCACCCTCTCTTCGCACACCTCCTCAGAGGGGAGCCTTGCCAGGTGCCTACTCTGACTCTGAGCCTTGTGCACTGACTTGCCTTGGCCAGGGGAGGCTAGAGCAGGCTAGAAAAAGCACCCACGTGTCTGACCTGAAATCTCACTCTCTGCAGTTGTCACAGAAGGACACGCCCAAGCCAGCCACTGGAGTTGAGACATGTGGGCCCCACCTGAGGCACTCCAGATCTAACCGAGGCTGTCCCAGAACAGCTGTCACCTCCTCTGCCCCTCCAACACAGAGGACTGCTTACCTACATTTGGTCACATGCACCTGAGCAGGTGCAAGCCCAGTGTGCAGGATATGAACAGATTGGCCTAACCCTGCACACACTTAAGCCCTTAGTTGTTATAGGGTACTGAGACTGCATGGCAATTTATTTATATGTTGCATTCTTGTGGCAATAGGTAACTGGATCTCTCAGATCAGTAAAAGATCTGCAACCATCTCAAAATTTATTTTAGACATGAAATGATACAACACATGGAAAATGCCTCACCTGGACCTGCCACATAGAAAACACCCAGTTCAATATTAGTTATTTCCATACAGAGATCAAGGGCTTCTTGACTCCCTCCATCATCACATTTGCTCTACATTTCTTTTGGACAGATTCCTTTCTCTGAATTTATATTTCCTTTCATAGGCAAGCAAATCATTTTGTTACACATGTCACATTTTAATTAGATCTTTGTTGTAATTATGTTTTCCTTCCCTTTAAAGAACATTATTCCATCTTTGATACTGTAGTAGTTAGCTTTCTCACAGCTGAGACACAATACGTGACACCCACAATTCAAAGGAGTAGAGATTTATTTTGGCTCATGGTTTGGAGGGATCCAGTCCATGGCCAGCTGGTTCCAAATGGAATCATTGTGGAAGGAGAGAGTGGTGGAGCAAGACGCTTAGCTTATGGTGGCCTGAAAGCAAAGCAGAGGCATAGCACTAGAGTGGAAAGAGCCAAGGACTTCATATTGACCTCAGGGTCACTTCTATGACCCCACTAGATATACCTAGAAGTGTACTTCACTAATTCCCTGAGTGGATCCCAAAGCCAATCAATTTGATGCTTAACAGTCAAACTATTATGATGGGTATAGACTTACTTTTACATTTCCTAGCTCCTACTTCTACCATTGTCCCTTGCAGATCCCTGGTCTCCTAGAGTCTTTTAACTTCTCGATACCATTTTCAAAGTATTTCTTTCTTTTTGTTTATCTTTGCATTTATTTCAGTTGTAACGTATTTCCAGTTTGCAGAATTTGAGGATCACTTGTCTGTTTTCCCATTTGGATTCCCTAGGCTTGGCCACGTTATGTACCTGTAACCTTTGTCCCGTGATCATACGGGGGACCCTTTCTCCAAAGGCAGATTCACTTCTGTTTTTCAGCTTGGCACCTCTGTTAAACCAGGGCCTGGAAGTTCTTTGAAACATGCTATCTCTTTTCTTTGAATTTCTGTAAACACATTTTTACTCTTAGTTTTTCTCTTGTACAAATGATATTCTTTGAAGATGCTATGGTGTAGCAGAAGCGATGTTTTTTTCTGTTTGATTTTTAACAGAGGAAATAAAAGGGGTCACAACTCCTTTTTTTTTTTTACTTTTTTTTTCATTTCAAAGTTGCTCCCAGTGTGTTCAGTGGACAACAGAGAGGCAGCTGTAGAGCATTTTATTGTCTACTTGACATAGCTGCTTTTCAGTGCAAGTAGTTCTGTTCCTTCAGCGCTCCGTACTTCTACCATGGGTGTTAGTGCTCTGACTCCTGGGGCCAAGGGTCCAGCTCTGTGTGTAAACTGAACACACTCATCCATTCTTCTCCTTTTTTCCCTGGCACTTAAATAGCATCCTTTGCAAGTCACCCATCTTGCTCCTTAGGGATTTTATCTTTGCTCAAACTGTGGAAGAATGGCAGCTTGTGTTTGTATGTAATGCACATTTAACATGATGGGCGCAGCGCATTGTGCAGCTGTAATTTTCTGGAAAAGTCAATCTTTCAGGAGTTATTTTTCAGGCCTTCAGTATTTTTTCATTACATTAAAAAAAAAGAATGAGGACCAACCATCACAAGGGAATCAGATTTTATACAGTTCACACATGCTCTTTTCTTTTCAAGGGCATAAAGTAATCTCAGTACAGTATTTGCTAATTTAAAAAAAGAAGTCTGAGCCTGATGTGATGGCACACACCTGTAATCTCAGCACTTGAGAGGCTGAGGCAGGAGGATTACCACCTGTTTGAAGCCAGCTTGGGGTACATAGTGAGTTCAAGGCCAGCTACATAGCCAGACCCTGTCTTAAAAAACAAAAACAAAACCAAACAAAAATTCTGAATAGGTATGTGCTATAGATTGAATGTTTTGTTTGTCTCACTGCTTAAATTATGTTGAAACTTAATTTCCAGTGTTACAGTTTTTGGAGAGGGACTTTGGAGATGTTTGTGTCACATGTGTGCAGTTTTCATAAATGGGACAAGTGCCTTTATAAAAGCCCTGGAGAGTACCATGGCCTCATCCTTTCGCCCTGTGAGGATACAGGGAATAGGTGTCATCTACAGATTGGAAAACTGAAACTGGAAGTGTCTTGGACTTGGATTTTCCAGCCTCCAGAGCTGTGAGAAGCAAATTTTGGTTGTTTATAAGGTCATCAGTTTATGACATTTTGTCATAGGCAAAGGCACTCAAGGCAGTGTGTTACTTAATGTATTTCAGAGTAGATAGATCTTCCTGTTGGTGACATTTTATCCACTGAAATGAAGCATAAAATAAACTTCCTACCTTTTAAATTGATAAAAGTGGACTGATTTTGTGGTTTGGGTCCTTCCATCACTCCTCTCTCCAACCATGCATCAATCTAGCCACAATCCACCCACCTATCCATCCACCCATCCATCTGTCTATGTATTCATCCATTCATCCATCCATCTATTCATCCATCCAGTCTCTCTCTAATCATCCACCCTTCCATTCATCCATCCATCCATCCAGTCTATCTATCTATCTATCTATCTATCTATCTATTTATCTATTCATTCATTCATCTCTTCATCCATCCAGTCCATCCATCCATCCATGCATCCACCCATCTATTTATTCATCCATCCATCCATCCAGTCTATCCATCCATCCATCCATCCATCCATCCATGCATCTATCCATGCATGCATGCATCCATCCATCCACCCATCTGTTCATCCATCCAGTCCATCCACCCATCCATCCATTCTCTCTCTAATCATCCATCCTTCCATTCATCCATCCATCAATTTATTCATCCATTGATCCATCCATCCAGTCTGTCTATCCATCCATCCATCCATCCATCCATCCATCCATGCATCCACCCATCCATCCATGCCTCCATCCACCCAGTAATACAGTAGGCCATTTTTCATTGACTTCCTTTATTGTTCAGTGCTATTCTTGGCCTCCAGAACACATGGTACTACAAAGCCCAGTCCATTTTCTCTATATGTTGATCATGTAGCAGTTGGATTCAGTCATCTAAAAAGTCAGCTTAGGAGCTGTGACAGATTCATGCATACAGGGCATATGCCCAGAAGGGAGGCTCATTGTGCAAGGACATGGCTTTCCTTGCAGTGATGACAAATGGACAGACAATGTCTCTGAATGTGGCTGGGCAGACGCTTTCCTGGCAGAAGAAGTGAAGCAAGCAAAGGTGTGGAAAGCCTGGGGAGTGGAGACTGGCATCACAGCTGCACCTGGAAACTTATCAACATGCCACAAGGATAAGGCTGGAAGAAGGGCTGCTGAAACTCACTGGAGTAGTCAGAACACAGAGGGCTTTGTGTGCCACACAAAGGAGCTTGCGCCCATCCTATAGGCAGTGGGAGCCATTCCAAGCTCTATGTCAGGGACAGCATGACCAGACTTGTGTTTTGAAAGTTACTTCTGTAGTAAGCAGAGAATGGGTTGGAGAGATAGGAGTCAGAGGCCAATTAAGAGATCAATTATTGAGAAGAATGGAGAGGAACTGATTTAAGATAGTAGGTAAATAAATTCACTGTTATTACTCAAATAGTGAAGAACACCTAAAATTTATATGGCTGTGGTAGGTGCTATCAGGTCTATAAAGGAGTGCAATCATTTCTCTTCTGTGATAAGGTTACAGACAGGGAATACACTATTGTCCCGTGAACGCAGCAACACGGCATCCCCTGTAACAGGATGCAGATGTGGCATGCCGAGGACGGCAGGGGTCAGAAGGAATGTAACACATTTTATTGGGTCATGCAGAAAGTGAACATTTGTGTCCAGTTTGGGATATCAGATTGGCCCTGAAAGAAGAACAATCTTTTGGAAGGGAAAACTGCAGAGGAAAATTTGCCAGGTGAGGTAACAGCAGGAGGGAAAGGCATTGGGCCATATGCACAGCCCAGTTTTGATGAACCATAGCTGCCCTGTTGGTACTTGTAGAGGAGAGGAGTGAACTGCGGCTGGAAGCGGAGGGCTGCCATATGGCCAGGCTTAGTCTCAGATGCGAGGGGAGCGGTTTGTGCAGCCTTCTTCAGTCCATCCCAGAGAAGCATGGTGAGCATGAAGGGGCTGATTGAGAAGGATGCGTTCCAGGATCAGCTTCACCATCACCGGGAGGAGGACAGACAGGAGAGGGAGAGTGTGGAAAGGCTGTTTGTATCCATCTGAGCTAATGAACATGAAGAAGTTGGGATGAAATCAATCCCACGCGTCTGTGCGTGAAGGGTGGGGGAGGGCCTGAGTCAAACGGGCATGGAGTTGAACTTGAATGACTAAGCAAAATGCGGCCCACTCCTAGAAACTGGGAAATAGGACAAGAGAGGAAAGAAGGAAGGCTCTTACCTGATTTGTGTCCGGTGGGATTTTAGGGACTGGACGGACACCCAGTTAGACTTCTTTTGGAAGGGCAGGATAGCTAATTTGCTGTTTGGAGGTTGAGTCTGAAGGCACCTATTCCAAATGATACATATTACAAATAAAAGCAATTCTGAATGTACAAGGCATAATTGAAATATTTGCTGAATGGTTAAATAAATAAATTATTATGGCAAAAGCACTTTACCATGAATCTCTCTCAGAATATTCCACTTGACAGGCAGCACACTTACTCCACTCTTCTGGCCACTTTCTGAAGCAGCTCTGGAAATCCACTTTCCTGAGTGTCACTTCCAGGCATGGTCAAAATATGGAGAATTCTGCTGCTGAGTGCCATCCAGGGAAAAAGTGGCCAGTGAAGCATTAGTGTCCTTATTCACTGGGTCTGACACTGTGTGATGTCTGGCTCTTCCCCAAAGTCAAAATGATCGTGAAACATAAACATTTTGAATCAATTCAGGACACTGAGGCAGCCAGGTCAGTGCAACTAAAGGCACTCACAAAGATGATTTTCAGAACTTAGTAGCAAGAATGATGGGATAAGTTTATTTTGAAGGAGGTTCATGGCAATGTGTCTTTTACCGTAAAATTTTTTTTAAAAAAATCTTTTAAACGTTCACTATGTGGTTTGAGTATACCTTGTAGACACAAGAGATAGCTAGCTGGAGGAGGAATTGATGCCTCAGAGGGAATGCTGCACCTGTAGAAGTAGGAGACAAGAAAGGAGTCCACATGGCAGGGAGATGAGCACCACCAAGAAACACGATGGTGATGGTGGCAGGCCGTGGTGACGGGAAAGGAAGTGGTTCAGAGGCTGCCAGGGGAGGCAGACAGCAGCTAGGAGGGAGCCGTTCCCTCATGAAGGAAAAGTTCTCGAACTTTGCCGTCTCTTTCAGCATTCCCATATGACGGCAGTGATTACAGTCCTCCCCTACAGGGCAGTGAGGATGAAATCCATTTATACCCAGCTTCCCGAGGAGCACTGGTGTGTAGTACACCATCCACACCAGTGGCTACAAGCTGTCTAAAGCAAGGTGGGACTGAGGCACTGGAGAGCACAGGGAATTAAAGGAGCCCCGGGCATTTAGGACACTCCTGATGGGCTTCAGTGACTAGGCTGTGACTAAGATGAAAGTCTTTCAACATGAAAAGCTTCATGGGCACCTACGGAAGTCTTTAAAAATGGAGATTTCCAGGCCACGGAATTTCCTACATTTTAGGCACTTGCACATACAGAATTCGGGTGTTCAACCAACCACTTAAAGAATTTGGCAGATGCTGGGGGCAGACACATCAAAGACTAAGGTCCTATCTGTGCCTCTGGTGTCAGTAGAGGAGATGCAGATGCAAAGAAGAAAAGACAACCCAAAGTGGCCCTGCTATCCAAGACCTAAGGGTTAAGGGAGCCCAGGAGAAAGGGGCTCCTGAAAATGCTCCAGGAGCTGCTGAAGGAGGTCTGGAGGCTGACTGAGTCCCTCAGCAGAAGACAAAGGGGAGCTCACCCATCCCAGAAGCAGTGGGAGGGGATGACAGACAGTGTGGAGGCACAGGTGCGGGCAGGCAATAGGAAGGGTCTGAAGAAGTGAGTTGGTAAAATTGAAGGAGAAGCATCGTTTTAAGCTTAGAGACCACAGAGGGAGAGAAGGTGAAGTGCTTAATGGTGGTGTCCAGGATGGAGGAGAGGAAGACAGAGAGTCAGCAAGGGTAATTCCATGCATTTTTCAAGGTAATTGCTTGTTCATGGTAGTGACAATTTTAACTAGTTACTTTAAATGACATGTGCAGGCATGTGGTTAAAAAATAAACCCAGGTGCCACATGGGAACCCATGATAAAATGGAGGCTTTCTTCCTCAGTAGTTTCCTGATGGGGCTCTGTTGACAGTTTTATTATGTTTCATAGCAGGAGGTTTCCGTGAAGGTGCAAGTATTTCTTTCCCCCCATTCATCCCTGCATTTATCCATCGATCCTTGTTTTGCCTGCCTAGTTACCCAGCCATCTACTGTCTACTTAGGATAGCTCGTTTTACGTCACCTTGGCTAGGCTATGATATGCATTTGCTTGGGCATATACCACTTTAGATGAGGGTGTGAAGGTATTTTTTAAAGACATGATTGACATTTAAACAAGTAGATCTGGAGTAAACAAGATACCCTCTGTAATGTGGATGGGCCTCATCCAATCTGTTGAGGGCTTTGGAAATGAAGTCAGAGAAATTCCTGGAAGAGGAGGGAATTCTTCCCAACTACCTCAGCACTTAAGGGTGCAACATAAGCTGCTGCCAATTTCCAGTCCATGGGCCTGACAAGCAGACTCTGGACTTGGGAATCTCTAGGATTGAATAAGACAATTGTTTGAGACATCTATATCTTAGATATATAGAATCTCTATAAAAGATATA
>NW_004624793.1:5583351-5601605 GCF_000247695.1 Heterocephalus glaber
TATATATTATATAGAATATTCTATACAATATATAGAATTCTTTATAAAATATAGAATATATGATATATATAGAATATAAATATATCTAGATGACATAGATATATATCTATATACACAGACATACATATCTAGATGGCATATAGAATTCTATATATATATAGAATATATATATATAGTCTAGGAATCTATCTTTCTATCTCCTATGTACCCTAGTACCCTAGTATCCTATGTATATATCTCCTATTCATCTTAGGATATGTTCTTTGCTCTACTTTCTGTGGGGAACCCTGACTTACACACTATCATCTCTTACATATTTAATCTCTAAAATAGCCCGAGAGCTCCCAGGAGATGCATCCTCCTTGCTTTTTCCTTCTTCACTGGCTGGTGTTCCTTCGTAATTCCGCATGTCAGCCTGCGTCCCTTGGCCATGGTGCTGTGAGGCTCCTGACCGGGTCCCTTTGGCAGTGCAGCACTTTCTCTGTCTGCAGCATCCTCTGTGACCCTGGAGTCCACCCATGGTGTGCGTGGGCAACAGTGGAATTGCTGAGGCAAAAAGTATAAGCTTATGACATCTTGAGAAAAATTGCTAAATTGTTCCACAAAAAGTTTGCAGCAATTTTCAAAATTGGCACAGGTGTATGAGCTGGGCTGTTTTTCTCCACTCTAACCACCATTTATCATCATCAGGTAAAAAATAGATTCTCATTGTTTTTGAAACTTATGTTTTCAACTGTGTGTAAAAACTGGGATTCAAAACCACCAGTTCATTTTGTTTGAGTTACTCTAAACTGGTGTCCATATATTATTTAGCTCTGCAAAAAACACATATGCAGTGTTTTGAAGATGCAGGGAGCCCCAGTGCAAATGCAAATTTCTGTGTAACATGGGAGGTAATTGTCTTCCAGTCTTTTGCCCTTCAGAATTGCTGGCTTCCTGGGTGCCATCAGTCATTCTATTAACCTCACAGAAACACAATTTTGCATTTGATGTGATTTCATTTTTAAAACTCAAGCTGAGCGTTATGGGAAGAATTCATTGTTTAAGGATAAAAATTAACTGTACAATTATGTTAAAATATTTATTAAAA
This sequence comes from Heterocephalus glaber, assembly GCF_000247695.1. The sequence continues at coordinate 5,584,442 of NW_004624793.1, forward strand.
TTTAATGAATATTATTATCACTTTTAAAGAAACAAATACCATTTACTGTAGCAACACAAATTTATCAATATACAAATAAACCCAACTACAGAAAAAATTTTATAAAAGAAATTATAAAGCCTCATTGACAGCCAGTTAAGAAGGCTTCAGGAAGTGGGCAGTCATCTCCTATGGACTCAGGTTGGGCAAGCTTAAAGTGTTCAAGATGTCAACTTTCCCAAATTGATTTACATATCCAATATAATCCAGTGAAAATGCCAGCTGGTTTTTGGTAGAACTTAAAGCTAAGTGTAAAATTTGTATGAAACTGCAAGGGACAGAGAATTTCTAAGATTCTCATGAAACAGAAGAACCAAGTGAGAGGATTTGATTTAGCAAATGTCAAATACCCTCATAAAAATTCAGTAAAAAAGATGACATAGAAAAATATAAACAGGTCAATGGAAATAACACAGAGGTAGCTCTGTGGAAGTGAGAAGATTGTATTTTTTAATGAACAGAGAAAATGGGGTATGTGTAGCCTTACAACATCGCCAAAACTAATGCTAGCTGTATTAAAGGCATCAATGTAATAAAACTACAAAAATTCCAGCATATAATATAAGCATGTCTTCCTGGTCTCAAAGCAAGGAAACATTTCTTGTTCTTCTTAATCATTAAAGAACAGGTGATAAAAAGTGACTGTATTAAATTTAAGATCTTAGGTTCATCAGAATAAATCATACATGAGTGGAAAAAAAAGGCTGTGAAATGAGAGATGATTGTAAAACGGCATCAACACCCTATGCAAGTCTTCACCAGTATCGGTGTACACGAGAAAGGTGACTTGGTAGAATTTGAAAGTCCCTTCTAACAATCAGTGAGGAAAATGGGTGAGAAACACAAATGAGCACCTATAAAAGATGAAATCTACTTGGATATTAAGCATGCAAACACTGCTAAATTTCATCCTTAATCAGGCAAGAGCGCATTAAGAGGACAATGAAGCACCTCTCTGTAATAATGGCTAAAGTGAAAATACAGAAACTGGCAAGGCAGCTATCTACAGGGGAGTGGAAACTTCTCTGGGCAGAGGAGTGTGGATTAGTTTCCGATTGTTGATGAGACAACTTACCACAAACTTAATGGCTTAAAACAACCCAAATGTATTCTTTCAGTTTTGAAGGCCAGAAATCCAGAATGAGTTTCACTGGGCTCAAGTCTAAGTATTAGCAGGATCTGTTCCTTCCGCAGACTCTGGGGTTAATTTGTTTTACTTACTACATTCATGTCCATTTCCATTTTTAAAAAACAAATTAGTATGTGTTTGCAGTCCTTGTGTGGAGCTGGTACATGTATATAATATGTCTCAATTCCTTTATATTCCTCCCCTTCCTGTCCCCCACCTTCCCCCCATCGCTTTGTTCTCTTCCTCTTTGCAAAAGATCTATTTTACTATTTTCCTGCTATCTCTTTTATTTTATTATTCACTTACACTTTGGCTGTCTCATATAAGAGAAACCATGCAATATTTAAGCTTGTGCATATGATTTATTTCACTTAACATTATGGCTTTGAGTAATACTTTTTTCTTGTTAATGAAAAGAGCATTTAGACTCAAAGGAGTGCCAATGGGGTATTAATTCACCAGTCAAAGAACAGGATGCCATTTTGATGTAGTTCTATGTATATACCAGGGAGATGTTTTGCTATTTCGTGGTTACCAGAATACACCACCCATTTGTCATTGTTTCTCCTTCACAGGAAATCTGCAGGATGACTCAGAAGGACGCTGTAACTGTGCAGTGGCCAGGGAAAGCCAGTGTGTCATTTGGTTTAACAAGACAGTGCAGTAGCTCCAACATTCCTGCTAAACATGCATGGAGAATTGAAATACGGCACAACACGGCTGTGTCTTCAGCAATAACTCTACTATGAGTGATTTGTACTAAAAGTCACACCAAGTAGGATATGAAGGAAGCCAAAAATCATGGACAACACAACAAAGGCAGCATCAGTAATTACAACCAATGTAATTGGTGAGCTGCATCCTGGGAATGAGAGATACCCTTCAAATGAGCAGAGAGAGCCGAAGATCAGCTTTGCAGAGCACGGCCTGGTTACTTAAGATAGCCAGAGTCCCGGTGGCTGGCCAAGCAACAGAATCATAAATCATCACCACATGGAGGTTCCAAATCATTCAGCCCGGAGAAGACAATGCCGCCTGACCTCCTGGTCTCCTTAGCTACTCACACCACCACCAGGGCACTCAGCCACTGGAGCTTGCAGATGGTTACTCTTTGCCTCTGCTGCTTGTATGACCTGAAGTCAGACATGCATGGGCAGTGGGTGTCCTGGATCCTCCCATTTCTTGACTAAAGAATGTGACAGTCCAGATGGCAGCAGCAAAGGGCCGGCCCCAACCTCCCTCGTCCTTCTGACTCGAGCAGGAAGCTGGAGCAGAGAGAAATCAAATGGTAGTCAGGTGGGGCAAACAAACCATGGTGCTTCTGTTGAGGCTTGTTTCAGGCTTAGTGATCCTGTGCCTGAAGAAAGGCTTTGGCTGGTATATTCTGAAGTTTCCATTTGAGTGGAAAGAGAGCTTGACACTGTTATCAAGAATGTATTTGCTTTGGCTCTGAAGTCCTCTTATGTCAAAGCCAAGGAATTTATAATGAGAGAACTATTTCATAAGAAAAAAAGAGTAGGAAACTCACCTCTTTCAAAATCTACCTGAAACTTGGGGACAAATTATAACAGTATTTCATCTAGCCAACTCTCTACAGGGCACTAAAAATGCATTTGGAGAGTTATTTTTTTCTTTGACAAGATTGATAATATCGTTGATAAGATAGATACACTGTAGGGCCTACTTAATTCAACTTAATAATCTATTAGTCCTGGAAGCCTAATTTCTTTACAGTTTTACCAGAGGCATTTAAAATACTTGAAGTTTCAGGTGATAGCAAAACACAAATATAATAAAACTTCAGCAACCATCTGCCTGATAAAATTGTAGAAATACAAGCAAAACCAAAATTCTATACATTGGAGAACTGCAGTCAATTCGTGGGTTAGAAATGAATTGGCAGGAGCAGTACAGTTGTTAGAAGAGGAGAATATCTCAATGCTCCACATGAATAAAACATGCTGGACCCAGGGCAGGCAGAGCCAAGCACTAAGCCCAGGGCGTGATTTCTAACTGATGGCTGGCGGTTTCAATGAATCTCTCATCTTTGGCACTTGGAACTCCTGTCTTGCTCTTTGTCTTGAATTTCCATATTGGAACTACTTCCTTTTTTATTTAGGTCTCAACTGAGAACTCAAAACTAATTTGTGCTTAGAGTTTAAAAGCCTCTAGCAAAGAACTTCAAATTCACTGCAGATAATACAGAGACGCTCGCTCACGATCATTGCATGCTAGTGTCAGTCATACCCCATTCAAGTGTGTTTGGACACACTAGGTTACCTGACTTCTAACTTGACACACGTGCGGTGTGTGCTTTTTTCTGTTACTGTCTGATTTTGTTTTTTAAAATTAGTATATGTTTGCAGTACATACTGTTTACATTCCTTGTGTGGAACTAGTGCATGTACAAAACACATCTTAATATACTCTTCCCTCCCACCCCCATATCTTGATCCCCTTCCCATTTGAGAAAGATCCCCTACTTCCTATTATCTATCTTTTATTTTTGCTCTTTATTTCTACTTAGAGTTTCTCCAATAAGAGAAATCACATGTCTGATTTATTAACTTAAAATTATGGCCTCAAGATGCATCCATTTTCCTACAAATGATTCAAGATTATCTTTTTTTATGGCAGACTTCTGCTCCATTGTGTGTAAATACTGTTTTCTTTATCCATTCATCTGTTGATGGACATGTAGGCTTCTTCTAAGATTTAACTATTATGGATTGTACTGCTCTAAACATGGGTACACACGGATCACCGTAACGTTTAATGAATCCTAGGCTTGATTATTTCTTTTAAAGCACTTGCCATTGGTGTGTAGACTGTTACCTGCCTAGACATTTCCCCTTTCAAATAAGTTTAATCTGACGAATAAAGACTAGGCAAATGCCTACCCAATGTGACTTGCAAGGGTAACAGGTGACAGTTTCTGCTGGAAACTAGGCCAGTCATCCATAATGATCAGCAACAGTGACATTGTATCAGGCATATTTTATGGTCTTCTCACTCCTTGAGTCTATTTGGCCTCCCATATGGTGTTTCTATGCAAACCCTGGTCTCCTTTCTTTTTGCAGATCAGCTGGCTGAGGGGTGATCTTCCAGAGTTCTTACCACTGGAGAAAATATTAGGCTGGTTTTCTTCTTTGTGGATTGGCCAACAGGAAAAGTACCTACCCCAACCAACATTTACTCCAACAGGAAAGGCTGTATTGTTTCTTGCAAAGAGAGCAGAGCATCCATCAGCTGTGCTGCAGCCTGTGGCTTGGTGCTGGATGTCCCTCAGGCTCTGTGCAGCAACCATGTTCTCCGCTCAGCCGGAAGCCTGGGCCAGGAAAGTTCCAGCCCGATGGTGCTCAGTGTCACTCCATCTGCTAAGGTAGGGGCCAGGGTCACTCTGGGCAGCCCGAGACTCGTTTTGGCCTTGCCCACTGCTTACGCTGCATTGGAGGCAGAAGGCAGTTGGCTGTCTGTAGAAAAACAGCCTCATGCACAGCTGAGCTGAACTGCACCCTGAAGGGTTTGGTCTCAGTCTCGTCTGCCCCACACCTCTGAGGCCTTGCAAGCATTTTGGTTTTTGAACATTTTTCATCTTGGAAGTCTTGGTTCAAAGGAAATCTCTGCAAGAAGGCCATTAGGTAAAGGAGATAACAACAGTGCTTACGGAGTTTGTCCCAAACTTAGGCCTGGCCCTTTCGGTGTTTCAGTTTGTTTCCTTCCTGGGAGGATTTGGGCAGGGGACTCTCTGAGGGTGACTGCCTAGAGAAAGTGTTTATGCCTCTAGGGAGCGCTGGTGACATCAGGAAGTGGGAAGTGGTATTCTGGAAGCGCCTGGCGTGACCCCTTCTGCTGTGGAAAGGGCCAGCGTACGTCTGTGGACCTGAGTTCTGAAAGCCGTCTCTGCACGTGCGGTTACGCTGCCCGAAAAGGAAACTGCTTTTCTCGTTCCTTCCTTCCTTCCCAGATGAAAAAAGTTTTGAGGAAAACACACCTATTTCCCTCAAAGTTTTCTAAATTCACAGATCGATCAATCTTTCTATGTACACACGAGCTGTATCGAGTGGAAGTTAATCTCATCATTTCAAATTTTCTCTGAGTATTCCATAGGCATCTGTGCAATGATTCTTCACTCATTTAAGTGTTTGGATCCTCATTTTAGAAAGTAATTAAAAGCTAGCCTTGAATAGCTAGAATTTATTCTGGAGGTTTTCAAACTTTTCTAGATTTAATAACATAATTTGTAGTTCATGCCAGCCCACCCATGGTGTTAACAGAGATGGAATCTCGGCTATAGTGTGGGTTTTCAAGGCCGATTATATTATCCTTCTCTCATAGACTGTATAAATAATGCAATGTATGCCCAAATTGAATACCAGTTGAGTAAGTCCATTGGTTTGACCCAATCTGATATTATTTCTTATGAAATAAAATTTAATGTGAAAAATGCAAGGCAAATGCAGTTAATACTTCAAATAGCTTTTATATGACAGCCAAGGAAAACTTAATTCAAGTTAATAATAAGAGCTTAAAATACCATCTATTTTATATGATCCTTTTGGTACAGTGTGTCAGGGATGTATCTATATGGAAACTGTTCTGTAAGTCAATTGTATTTTACTGCTAAATTACACAGCTTGAAAAGCAATAGTGTGGGAATGAAATATTTAAAAAGATGTGGAATTGGTTTAAATGTTCTGATTTGCCTGGAAGGCTTGGATGCTGCTTTTATAAAGATTTGCTTTTTATATGGTATTAATCAGTTACTGTAAAGGCAGAATAGTTAATAAAATCTTCTGATCCCCATTGACAGAATGGAGAGCTTGGTTTTTGCAGAAAACCAGTACCATTGTTGTTGGACTGGGATTTGAGATGGCTGGAAGGCTGCCTCCACCCCTGCAGCCTGGAGAAGGAGCCACAGGTGGCTCCAACTTCGTGGTGCTCAAAGGTCCTGCTGGACCTTGGACTTTTTCCAGATAATTCATTGCCAGTCTTTAGGTTAATAATGTCGTCTCATGATATAATTAATCCTGGTGTGAATTAACCATTTGCTCATGTATTAATTGCTTTAGTCCTAATATGAATCGATTTAATTTGATCCCCTCCTCTGGTTGAGTGGACACAGAATGGGAGACACAGGTATTATCACAAAATATGGTGATTGTATAAATTTTGAAAATTATTACAGTAAAAGACACATTGCCATGAATCCCTCTTAGAATACTTCCCCCTTCATTTGAACACACTCAGCCTATTATTCTTTTCACCTTTTGAAGCACTTCTGGAAGTCTTTTGGGAGTGCCCCTCTGTGGTTGCCTGGACGTCCTGCATGGATTCAAAATGTTTGCAGCAATTTCTGTCAGATAAGAATAAATTCATGTCTCCTCATTTGCCTTAGTCACTGTGTGACTTCTGGCTCTTCCTCAAAGTAAAAATGACCACCCAATACACACAGTTTGAATTAGTTCAGAACATCAAGAGAGCCAGGACAAGACAACTGCAGATACTGACGAAAGAGGGCTCCAGAGCTGCTTCAGAAAGTGACAAGAATGATGGGATAAGTGTGTTCAAAGCGGGGAGGGGATATTTGGAAGGGGATTCGTGGCAATATATCTTTTACTAGAATAAGTGTTGCCTTAATATGAACACCCATCAAGCACACCTGGAATACTTGAAGAGAGAAGCACCATCCCTGCCACCTTCAGTAGGGGGACCCCAAAGGTCAGCATGGGGTGTCCAGGCAGCTGGCAAGCCATAAAGACAAGGGCACCTGCAGAGAAGCCTGACTCTAAGAAGTGAAAGGGGATTTTAAAACAATTCTGATTCAATGTTATTTTTTTTTTCTAGAACTGTCCCTGCAACTGTGATTGCACATTCCCCAAACATCTGAGCATATTGTGCTACCTAAAAATAAAGGCATTTTGTATCTTCATGCCAGATTTTATCCTTTAAAAACTGATTTCCAAGGAGTCTTGTTTAAAACTTTGTAACACACACAAAAAAACAAAAACTCAATAACACACATACATAAAAACAAAGAAAGAAACTGCAGGGTATTGAAGGAAGTTGTCTTTGCTAACATAGCAGCAGGAAAAAGGAAAAACTTACTAAATTTATCTCCTATCTACTTTAGTTCCTATAACTTTTTTTTTTTCTCCACCCAAAGAGTAAAATGGAATGAAGATTTCCCAACGCCTTCTTTTGTTCTAGAGATTTATTGCTGTGAGGACTTTGGCTCTCTCTCTTCTGATTTAGTGTCTGGGTGGTGTCTTCCCTGATGGCAAAGGAATCCCTTGACAAGCCCCAGCGGCCTTGGCGCTGGAGATTTTCCAATAATCAGAGTCAAGCAAATCCCAAGAGGAAGCCGGTCAGCCTGGGAAGCATTCTCTGAGTCTTTCTGCCGTTCTGGGAGCACTTGGAGTTACTGTGATAAAGCTACGCTGTGTCTCCCTGAGCCTGGTTTACTAAGCTGTGGAAACGCAGGGAGAGATCATTGCTGGGATGTGGTGGTGGGAGCTCAGGGTGGAGCAGGCCAGCCAGGTCGGTGCAGCTCAGGCTGCATTCAGGCAGCTCCTGCAGGTGAGCTAGGGGCAAATCCCAGCCTGCTTTGGGATTGCAGAAAGGACAAGGTCTGGTTCCTGCCGTTTTGTTCTATTGGTTTCACTTCTGGAGGTCTCCAGGGCTTCAACCTGGAAAATGCTTTTTGGCCATGTTCTGGGCTCACTACCTATGGGGTGAGAGCCCGGCCAGCGGCTCCCCCAGGTCCTGGGTCTAATCACCCAACACCACCTGGTTCTGTGGAATAACTGCTCTTACCTTAGGAAGGGCTGTGATGAAGCTGATCCTCTGAGTCCCTGAGGCTGACCAGGCAAGTGTGAGCAGCCGTGCAACCGCTTGGGGCTCTACTGCATGGCAGTGACGTCAAGGTCAGTACGGCCCCAGGTCACGTGGCTCCAAGCTCCCTGTCCTGCAGCCCAGCGAGACAGCATTGGCCTGCCAGAATCACCTGACTCTAGCTCTTTGCTCGTATTGAAACTTGCTCCTCCATCCAGAGTTCTACTTACCTTCCCATTCAGTTCTTCCCTGGGACCGAGGTGGTGATTGACTTTACTGTAAGCTGTGAACCTTTTTGTTACTTTAGTCAGTACTTTAAACCTGGACAGACATCTAGATTTTATGAATCTCTAATTAGGAGTGAATTCCTAGAAATTTCCCCTAAACCCTCTGAACTGATGGGAGCCCCTTAGCCATGACCCAACAAGATGCCAATCAGAATTGCAGAGCCCTCCGGAGGCCTCTTGGGACTTTCTCTCCAGGCCCTGTGCCTTTGGCACCTTTGGGCAAGGTCCCCTAGCTGTCCCCAGGAGTTGATAAGCACATGGTGCTCAGAGCAGTGTTTGCTACCAGTAAATACCCAGTGAGCCTCAGCATTGTTGTGTCTTTACTTTTCTGTTTGGCATAAAGACAGATCTGTGTGTCAACTGCTAACCGTCCCTCGTCTGTTAATGCAGATCCCAGAGATGGAGATCAAGTGCTTCTCATTTTCCCAGGCTCAAGTGAACCCCCAGCTTCAGTGGTGGGCGCTGGTGCTCAGATTCATGAAGCCAGTGCCAGTGTCTGTCCTCAGGGACATGAGCGCACTTTGGTGAGATTTCCTTTCCAGTCAGCAGTCAGATGAAGGTTGTCTTGAAAGGTAATGTGCGACACAAAGAATTGGAAACAAACAATCAAAGTATGGAAAAGGGTTCTCCTAGGCAGTCTGGTATTTCAGGCCACTCATCTGAAATGTTCATGTACGTTGTGGACTTTTAGGCAGTGAGTAGTACTGGGAATTCAGCCCATGGGCTTCACACTGAGCTACATCCTTTCCCTTTTTATTTTGAGACTGGGTCTCCCTACATCTCCAAATTGCATGGGTTTAAACTTGGAACTACCTGCCTCAGCCTCTCAGAGTGATGGGACTATAGGCCTGTGCCACTGTGCACAGCTTTTACTGACTTCTTAGTGACAGTAGGCAGCCATCTGCCCAAGCACAGATCTGCACCTGTTCTGTGATGCGTGGGGCCTCGTCTGCTGTCCAGAGTGTCATTCTCCCCAGCTGTTCTCAAAGACAAGACCCAGTGGACCTCAGGCCAGACTTACTTGGGCTCCAGCATGGAGGTTTGGGCCAAGCTCAGTCCACATAACCTCTGTGGGATTTTGTAATGGGCTCTCCTGCTTCCACTTGTTTGGAAAGGCCGATGAGCTCTTCATAAAAACAAAAAACCAAAGAAAATGGAGAGCCTGGAAAGGTACTGTACTCTTGGGTAGTACATGGCTCTGAGGTTGTGAAGAAGTGGACAGAGGCAATGCGTAATGTTCTGACATGGAATCCAAGTGCTTGGGGTGCTTGCATCTTTATCACTTCTTTCCATTTGACAGGGATGATTCATTAAGAATGTGAGTAGCGCTCCGTGGGCTTAGAACAATCCATCCTCTTTAGACATCTTTTCAGGGAGATACACACAGACTGGGGGAACAATAAACACAGAGAAGTGTCGGTCTTCTGAGCTGGGGAGACCACCCCATGAGGAATAGAGATGCCTCTTCTTACCCCAAGCCCCATCCCCAAGCTCAGACCTAGGCAGGTGACATGGAGGTGCAGCCATGAACTCAGCACTCACAGGCCACAGTAGCAGCAGCTTGGACATCGTCCATGGGCCAGCTGGGCAGCTCCCCGTGGGACAGAGGGGCGTCTCTCTGCCCCCCTCTAGCTCACTCCCCACTTCCTGCCGTCTTCCTGCCTCTGCTTTCACTGTCACGTCCATGCCAAACCTATTGGGCACTGCATTGGCAAGGAGACCTTCTCAGCCCCAAATGCTGCAGCCCGTTTTCCCAAGGCAGGAAGAAAAGGGCTCATTAATTTATCTGAGTCCTGATCCTGCCGAGTGTTCTTAGGTTAATGTCTCAGCCTGTTTATACAAACAAATACATTAATAAAAGTCCCACCACTCCTTGGCTGTGACCTTTGGGTGTACTGCTATCAGCATGGCGTCCTGATTAAGGAGGGGAGTGTGGGTCCTGCCATCCTCACCCCATAGGAGCAGCATGACCCTACCCAAGTGACTTGTCTTTGTGCCTCACTTCCCGCAGCAGTGGAGCAGGGCTGATCACAGGGCCTGTATAATTTGTGGGCTAGGAAGTTTCAGTGAGAATCTTGGAAAGCATTTTTGGTTGTGACTGGTGCATGCCACATAGTGGGTGACAGCTAAAGGGATTATCTTTTTAGAGCTGCTTATTAGCTCTTCTAAATAGTTTCACAGCATCAGACTCCAAAGGTAGTGAGAAGCGTAACACCATTTCTTTATTCTGAGAAAGAAACCGAAAGTAATGATGCCAATTACTGACAGTCAGACAGCCAGGCTTGTACTCTGCAAGGGGAGATTCAGGATGGAAACTCTTCTGTCCAGGATGGGACCACTTGTCTTGACATGCTTCCCTCCAGCAGGACACACAGAAGAGGGGAGAACTGGTAGTGCCAGAATGGTGGACATCCAATTTACCATATTGGAAAGAACAGGAAAGGTTTTGAGGACCTGGCTTTACTGTGAGGTCTTTGGAAAAATAATTTCCCTTCCCTTTTAAATGTCCCAAAATGGAGACAATCTTTGAATCAGCTGGTTTGCTAGCTTTATTCTGAAGACGGAAGACACCAGTCTATTGGCACCAAATGCAGACACTGGACATACGTAAGATATGACTATTCATTTCTGTTTCCATTTAAACCCCAGGGAGTGCATGTGGGCTTCATTCTAGAAGATGGGAAGAAGTGAATCTCCCTTCAAACCCAATAAGCATGTTGCTACATTCTCCTAGTGCTAAAAAAGTAGAGATGGATTCAGATTTCTATGACTTTTAAAAAAGAATCTCAAATATAAATCTTCCTTATGGACAGTTCCTGACTGTCCCAATTAAGAAATCTATTCACACATGGATTTATGTAACATGCATGCATTAAACAAACTTTGATGTCTTTTTCTGAATTGTAGAAATTCTCACAAATTATAAATTAATATAAGAAAAATAAACCTCACCTCCAATTTCTCCTCACTCTTTCTCCTTCTTGACAATGTGCTATTGCTCCCTCACAAACATTCTTGATATCTCTGGCTCTTGGATCAAAGAACTTTCTTTCCACCCTGGTCCTGTGAGCCCAGTCTCTGTCCAAGGAGGGGACTCCAGTCCTTGTCTGAAAAGCTCCAGGTCTGATCAATTTCTTGAGGCTGGCTTATGTGTCATTCAACGACAGCCAGTGTGGACTGGTCCCTGTGTGAGCAGTGGGTGAAGGAACTGTTTGGTGTCTGGAACCTAGCCACTACCCTGGAGAGTCTACCCATCCATGAAGCAACTGCCCTCAAGGCCACTGGGGACGCACAAAGACAACCAAGCTCAACAGGAGACACAGCTTCCTTGTCTGCAAGGAAGCTATGTCTGGCTCAGAGTTGCTCTCCATGATTCATGCCCCACTCAGAAGTGCCTAGCTTCTCTCCTGGCTGCCTGACCATCTGCTTTTGAAGGGAGACAAACTCAATCAAAATTAAGGTCAGAAAAATGTGACACTCTACAGTCTGCTATTGTACCATACCTCCAGGCTCTCTGCCTAATTGCCCCCAGCCCTGCCTTGGATCCTAAGAATTTAAAAGAGAAAGGTATTTTCAAGACAGGCATAACGAGCATTCCACAAAGAGGCAATGGAATGAGTGCTCGTGTTGACACCTGTAAAAATCTTACTTGAAATTTCCACATTTATATTTCATATGGTAAAGTGTTTTGGCTGGAGGGAGACAGGCTGAGGGGTCTGTCCCCAGGCATGGATGTTACTACTTTTGCTCCTTGGTAGGATTTTTAGGGACGGGTCACAAGGATATTTATTTTAGTCAGGGAACCCACAGATTGAATTATTCCATGGCAACAGGTACTGTGAGGAGCTTTTCCTCTGGAGTTTTCCTTTTGGTTGTTTTGCTCTTGGAAATATCAAACATCTGCCTAGGGCAAATAGCTGAATAGCTGTAATTTTCTAGCTCATTCCTAGTTTTGGCCTTCAGTGCCAGAGGCGTTTGAACGCCCATGTTGGAGGCTGGGTTCTCATGGAGACTTGGGACCTGAGGAGAGCCAAACTGCTTTAGATCAATTGCTCCCCATGTGCAAAAGGCTAGTAAAAGCAGGTTCTAATGTTTACATGACTCTTTATGGGTCAGAGTTTATTACAGATCTCTTCTGGGGCCTACAGCAGAGGGACGTTTTACAGGATTTGACTCCATTTGACAGCTCTGTTTCAGTGCATCTGGTTGGGAAGTTTCTTTTTTCCTCCCTTTCATTTTCTCTTTTTCTCTATTTTACCTGCCCCACCAAGTGAGCTCTTAAGGGTCCCTGATTTCAAGGAATCTTTCTTTTCCTTAGAAAGCTATTAACTGGTTTAAACCCAAGAATCTGTAGAAGTTTCAAAGAAATTGTACAATTCTGAACCGTGTGTCATCTTCCTTTTGGAAGTTTAGAAACAAAATGTTCAGTGAACAGAAGGACATTTTATCCAGAGACCAAATTTCCGTGAATGTCATGGTGATTTTTGTCTCTGCACTGGTCAGCGGAGTTGGGAGGGTGACAGGGCATGGGCTTTGGAGCTCACAAAGTCTGTTTGCAGAGCTGTTCCAAGATTCAGTTGTTTATTACCTCAAGCAAATGTCCTCGTTGGATGCTCCTGGTAAGTAATAGCTACTTGCAAGATTGTTGCCAGGGTTAAAAAAATGAGATCATGCATGAGTTACGCATACAATAATGTTCATTTTATGCACTAGGTCATTAGTCAACTTTTATGAAACACGCACTGTGTGGTAGACATGGTCCTGAGCCATAAATCTATAGCAAATGGATCAGAGTCATGATTCTTGCTGGTAAGTTCCACAGGCTGGAAGAGCAAGAGAGAGAGAGAGAGAGAGAGAGAGAAAGAGAGAGAGAGAGAATAAACGTATCTCACCTAGAGATTGGTGCCATGAGAAGCATCAGTCAGGCTGCGGGAGGCAGGTTGCTTGCTGTGTCAGGTACACTGTCCAGAAAAGCCCCGTACCATGGTGACATTTGAGCAGAAGGCCAATGCTTGTGGATGGGGAAATCTTGAATGTACGTGGCTTAGTTTATATAATTTTCAATGCATAAATCTATAATTTATATGGTCTTGAGGCCATACTACTTGTTTACTTCTAGATTTATGTTTTCCCAATCAGTTTTATTTCAAATGTTTAAAATGATGACATCTCCCCCACCTTGAGTGACCATGGCCCCTTGTTTCAGAAGTCTGCTGAGGGTGCACTGCTGCCCTATGGGCTGTGATGGTAAACATCAGAACAACTTGGCCAGTTTGGGTACACAGAGCATAGCTTGGGCACTGCACAGTGAGTCACACACAGGGCTGCTTCCAGCTTTTTGGGGGACGTCCCCAGTCACAAGTCAGAGCCACCTTCCTGGGGGCTCCTGGAGCTGAGACAGAGCCTGGAGCTCCTCCTAGCTGGTTCTCAGCTGCCTGTGGGTCAAAACCTTCTACAGACAGAGGCCAGAGTGGCAGTTTGGGGCCCACAGGGTGACTGCACTCTCCCCCTGGCTGTTTAGCCACGTGAAGCACCTGGCTGTGGTACCAGCAAAGAGGGGCCCCTGGATTCTTGAGGGAGGAAGCCAGAAGAAGAGGGAGTTCTTCCGTGATCAGACAGCACACAGCCATCCCAGGCACGGAACTGTCCATGCACCCTCACAAACTAAGCACCTCAAGTAGAGGCTTCGACTTCTGCCCTGCAGAGAACCACAGCCTATGGAGCTGGACCTATGCGTAGGCAGGCAGGGAGCTCTCTGGGGGAGATTTGAAAGAGACCAAGGCTATGCTCTGCTCTGTCAATCATGCCTGAAATTCCACCCCAAGACATGGATGTTTTATACACTTGACCCCTGTAAAAATGCAAACACTGCTGGGAGGGATAATAAATCGTTAAAACGCTAAAACGCTGTAGTGAGTTCTCTGCCCCACCTCCCTCTGTTGCAGTAGGGCTGGGAACCAGAGGACAGTGTGCACCTGTGTTGGATGCCACAGGGAGACTGAGATCAGCCTTGAAGATCAGACTGGTCTCACAGCAGGGCCAGAGCTGAGGGCTGACTTGCAGGCCCAAGCCTTACTCTTGCGATATTCTTTTTTTGGGGGAAAGTTGGGAGTAGCAACGGAACATGTGATAACACTCAAATAATTATCTTGTAGTTGCCACTTATGCAGGGGCAATGAAAATCATTTATATGATTGGTTTCAGAGAGGCAGTCGGGGAGCTGGCTTTGTATGCCAACTTGCTTGAATTCAGCTGTTTGAAATAGCAGGCCACCACATCTGTTAAAAAATATATATATATTTTTCTGAATTTTTATGAGTTGGACTCATCACATCTTTGCCTTGGCTTAAAAAATAGTATGGGTGAGAATATATAACTAGTTTCCATTCCCCAGAGTGGGTGCACATATCATGTTCTGTGATCCTTGGAACACGTCCCTTCTTCCGAGAGCCTGGCCACACTTGGATGTTTTCTTACGCTCGAATCAACTCTCCGTGCCAACGGCTGGACTCAGTCTCACAGTACAGGTGGTCAAATCAAACTCAGGAATGAACACATGGTGCACACTTTCTTCACTTTATCATATGTGGGAGTGATATTCAAGGCTAGCTTTTGTGTGCTTGCTCTCTACATGGGCCACATGAGAAAAACCAAGAGATGTAGTCTTTGTTTAAGGATATCAGAAGGCTCCAGACTTGCACTGGGGTTTTCTGAGGAATAGTAGTTTTTCTTGGAATTTGTGGCCAATGGCACATTTTTGGAGAAATTCTGAAACCCACATTATTCAGAGTTGGCTGTCAGGCTGGTCTTTGTCCAGATCAAAATGAGTGATCGGAGATTCCCAATGAAAATATGAATAGTGATGTAGAAGGAAAGACACGGACTTTGTAAGCCAGTCACCTTGTCCGGCCTTGTATCTTGCTCAAGTTGGAGCCTGAACCTTGCATACACAAATGCCTTAAAAATGTATTCGAAATGAACAGCCCAAATAGAGAGTATGTGGAAAGGAAATCATCTAAGCATGCTGAAGAAATCAAGTCGTTTCTTACTTCTCAAGAATTTGGGTCCAAGTCCATGGACTTGACTATTTTGAGAGTATTTTAGTGGAAGTGCCTTTGTTCCTAGAGATTTCAGACCAGAGATAAGTTTGAAAAAGTCTTAAATAGGTAGGAAGGGCTTTTACAGCTGTTTGAATTCCATTTGTGTCCGAGCAAACTGCTGTGAAGTCTTTTAGCTCCTTGGAATTAAAAGCCCTCCAGATGCAGTTGCATCCTTGTTCCTCAGATTTTGGGAAGCACAGTCTCCGAGCTAAGGAACAATGGATAGAGATTCTTGGAATCTACCTCCGTGCTCTTAGGTAATTTATTTGAACCTTTATGTATCAGGACTTCATTTCTTCCTATGCCTCAGTGTTGCTATTCCATATATTTTCATTCTTTTCCTATCTCTTAGTAGTAGTGGGCATGATGCTTTGGTATCTGTTGATGTACATCCAATTTCCCCGTTTGGCTCCCGGGAGCAGTCTCATAATTCTAAGATCATGCTCTGCAAAATACCTCATGTTCTGGGGTAGAAGGTTCAAACCAAGGCTCAGGCAGACCCCAGTGTCCTGAGTTTCTTGTGAATTTCTTAGTGGACTTTCTAACCATCACCACTGTACTGGAGCAGTCAAGACAACACAGATTTTTTTTTTCAGTCAACTGATTATTTCTGACAAGATAAAGATTGAAGAATTACTTCTTCCTCGGCAAAAACCAGTATGTAATTAATAATTCCTTGCTATAGCTAAAATTAAATATATACTAAATAGTAGGCAAAGTATAAACAGTTTTTACTTCAAAAGTTATTTAGCTTAGTTCCTAAAGCAAACAGGGCATAAAAATTAATAAGATACTATCTTCCAAGAAGTTTACAGATCTTGGTGGAGAGGAGGGGGATAAAATTTATACAGAAAAGATGCTAGCACAAGATGAAAAATGTGAAGCGATGGAGCTGTACCGTGAAGTCGATATTTCGACTCAGAAAGGAGCTTCTCAGAAGGGAAGGTTAATGGAAAGGGCGGCCCAGGAGTGAGCCTGAAGGTGCAGAGCAATGGGACTTGCGACAGGTGGCAAGCACACGCTAAGAGCAGCTGCAGGAGGCAGGAGCACGGGGCCCGCGAAGCCTTGTCCCCCGTTACAGGGAGCAGAGTCACGGGGACCAAGCGCGAGCTTTCAGTGTGCAAGGCCTGGGCGGCCGTCGTAAGGTGCATGCGGGCGGCTTAGCTCATACGTGGGAAATCAGAGGCAGAGATGGGACAGAAGTTTCATGTTCTGAGGTTGAACCGGAAGTGATAGGTAGCATCAATTAGAGCATGGAAGGAATAGGGTTGTGGAGAACATCCAGGGAAACAGTCTGACCAACCACGGGTCCCAAAAGGGCAGTGGTGCCTGACAGTGAGAGGAAGCTGGACAGCAGAGATATCACGGACTTAAAATTGTAAGTGGAGCATGTTTTGTGAGTTAAAATACTGCACTGGACGATGGAACTGCAACACCTCCTCCTTCTTTGTGTGTTCACCATATACTTTGCTGTTTGAAATACTGTGTTTTGGAAAGGCTACTTATATTGCTACAACACATTGGATTTCATGCAACCTTTTTTCCTCTTGAATTAAAAGCAATAAAAAATTTAAAAAATAATTCTCTAAGTGCACCAGTGTTCAGCATGGGCTTAGGCAAATAGATATGAGAACTTGGGGGAGAAAAGCTGGTTTGGGGATGGGCTCAGGCTCTGTGAAGACCGGCTAGGAAGACAGGAGGGAAAGTGGAGGCATCTAGAATGGAAATGTGGGCCCTGAGCTGGGAGTCTGAATTTGGGAATTATCCACACAGTC
>NW_004624793.1:5635497-5691448 GCF_000247695.1 Heterocephalus glaber
CCCCCAGGAGCTGTGGACTCCAGCAAGGAAACAGGAGCTGGCCTCAGTCCTGCACTGCATGGTACTGGGTTCTGTCAGAGTCCCCAGTGAGGTGGGAACTGTGTTTTTCCCCAAAATCTCCCCAGGTGGCCAATGCCTAGACCTGGGGCTGTGAGATCCATGGCTCAGAAACCGCTGGAGCTGATTCTGATGTCTGACCCATGCATCTCTGAGGTCACATCTGTGACGCTCTCCGCCCCTGAGCGCTGCTCACTGGCTATGCGGCAACAGAAAACCAAGGCAGAGACTGAGCCCTGCGACTGCAAGACAGACAAGCAGCCACACCTTGCCTCAGTATCTGGGGGCTCCCCAGCAATGGAGCCACCTCCCCATCCACACCCAGCAGATGGTGAGCCTGCAAAGGGACATCGTGTGGGGCACACACTTCATGTCCTTGAAACTTGGTCTTTTGTGCAGAGCTAAGTCCAGATGACTAACATGAAAAACTTGGGAGCATCAAAGGGGAAGGGATTAAAGTTCTCCTTCTGGGGTTTGAGGACAATTTCAAGTAAAGCTGGAGCTCCAGCTCTGTGAGATTTTATAGCAGCCACTTAGTGGCGGGATGTCTCCTTCACAGGTCTCTGTGTTTTGTACCTGATGTATTGGGCTTCTCCACGGGGCCAGATGTTGATGCAGACCTTTATTTGTTGGACAGGAGATTACAGTGATCTCTCAGTATAATGGTGTCTACTCTGGATTTCATTAGGGGAGAAGTGAGGCATAGCCAGGGACCCAGGGTCAGAGTACAGTTGTTCCTTCTCTTCCCCAGGTCACAAAAATATAGCATTAGCAGAGGTTGACCAGATCTCCTGTCCACCATGGCATCTTTCAGGCTGCCCTCTGAGTTTACCGGGGCCCAGCTGTCCCTGCACCCCATCTTCTTTGGAGTCTGCATCACCATCCACCTTGCTGAGGAAGGAGAGGACCAGAAGGGTCGGTGTGGTGTGCCCCTTCTCATCTCCATTCATGTAGCTTTGTTTTCTTCTGTTAAAGACCCCGAATTTCCAGTTATGAAGTGGTTTGAATTCTGTGAAACCATATTCCCTAATTTGGCAACTTGTTTTCCTGTCCCCCATGGCGATCCCGTCAACTTTCATTCATGGAGTTGTCAAGGGCATTTTCTGTTTGCTGGTGTGTGGTGGAAAATCACTGGGGACAGGACTGGTATTATTTATTTCTACCCCAGTGTTCATCTGACTCCCCTGATCTGAATAATATACAGAGGCTACTATACAAGGAAGCACTTTAGTTGCACTGATTCTAAATTTATTACCTTTTAAATTTTATTGTATATATTTTTTCTTAATGTATACTACATAGTTGACTTTTGGCAGTCTGAATGCCTACAAGAACACACATCCAAAAATCCAGTCCTGGTGGTAATCAATAAACAAGAAGAACCATTTGCCAGCCAGGGTCATTAGCTTCCACATTTTATCTTCCTTCAGCAACATGCTCCTAAATAAAGCAGAGCAAAGAAAAAGGCAGTGAGTGAAAACTGTTAACTAATGCAGGACCCGTGGGTGTTATTGCCAGCCTATTTACTTCTCTGTTAAAAAACTTTTATTTTTAATCAAACCTTTCAAAAACTCATTTTCTTCTACATAGATCAATACTATCCTACAAGAAGTGGGTCTACTCTTTCTAATACTTACATTAGGTTTCTAAGGGAACATTTACTTATTGACGCTGCACTCGGACAGCTGAACAGAATCTATTGCGCTGTAATCGGTTGTACCAAAGCATGGATTTTTGTTTCCCAAAGTGCTTAAAGAGTTTTACCAGAATTGCTCTTTCTTATGTCTTTACTTACATCTTTTACCCACTTTTCTCTTGACATCTAATGCCCTGCGTCTCAGTTGATATGAATCCCTCAGGGATGTTGTTCGGATTTGGATCTGATTGGATAGGCCTGGAATAAGACCAGAATGCGTACATTCAGGACACACTCAAGAAAGGACCTGCTCCTGCCCAGCTAGGTCAGTGACACAGAGCAGAAGCCTGCCAGTCAATGACAGCGAGACATCCAGTGAGTCCTTTACATTTCTCAAATCATATTTTATTCACTCACAGTATTATTTATCTGATAAATTTTCAGCTAGAATACCATGCGATCATGTTGGTAAAGCACTCAGTAGCAAGCCTAGCCCCCAAGAAACACTCAATAGAAGGCCTTATTATTATTTCTCATCTCTTTCTGCCTCCCACTTGTGTATTGCTATTCAAGCTTTCTATCCATCTACATGGGGAGGAATCAGTACACAGTGCTCATGTTGGGGGAGTTCTTGTAACAGAGAGAATATCGACAGTGTTTGCTCACAAGAACATCCCAGGGCAACAAAAGTAAAGACAGTGGAAGTGTGCTGGGGACCAAATATTTGTCTACGGCAACACAACCCCTATCCTGAAATAGTAGTGTTCATTTGCTGAGAGCCTGATTCCCATGTGATGGTCTTGGGAAGTGATCAGTTCACAAGGATGCAACACTTAGGAATGGGATTAGTGCCCTTTACAGAGTGGTCATGGAGAACCCACCTTCATCTTTTGCCATGCTAGATCACAGCAAAAAGCCTGTCTGCCATCTGTGAGGTAGGAAGTGGGCTTTCACAAGCTGTTGAATGGGCTGGCATCTTTGTCTTGGTCCTCTGCCCTCCGGAATTGCGAGAGATAAAGGTCTATTTTTTGTAAGTCACTGAGTTTATGGTACAAGTTAAACATGTTTTATTCAAAATGCTTTAGAGCAGAAGTGGTTTAGCTATTGGATTTTTTGAAATTTTGGACTATTTCTTATGCATAATAAGATGTTTTAGCTGGGGATTTAGCTCAGCGGTTCCGCTGCCTGCCTCGAAAGTGCAAGGACCTGAGTTTGATCCCTGGTACCCCCCCACACACAAAAGAAGTAAATGACATAATAAGATGTCTTGGAGAGGAAATCCGAGTCTCAAATGAGGCCTTTGTTATGACGGGAAATCATTACTATACTATGTACTTCTTGTGCATATGCCCTCAAGGTAATCCTATGTAAACTTTTCACGGCTTCAGGGTGCCTGAGTTTGCACTGCCACTGTCCTGTAATGCCAGCTGTGAGATTTTCCCCTTGTGGTGTCACAGGAGAATTCGTGAAACGAAGTCACACTGGGTGTTTCCATGTCTACAAGGAGCAGGCCAGGGCCAGAAGATGTTCAGGAAAATGGCAAGAATGCGTGATGTCCATATGCACGATATCCATGCAGATGTGGTGCAAAGGGGGAACCCAGAGACCCTTGACTATTCATCTTGCTTAAGAGCAAGTGCATTTTAGGGGGGCCCTGTCAGGGGAGGGCACCCTGAGAAAACGCACATAGTACAGTGGCCCTTCTCGCAATCTTGATTCTGGAATCTGCCACTGAGCTACAGATGTTTCATGTCACCTATGACATTTGTATGGCTCTCTGTGCTTTATAAAACAGTTATAGTATTTCCTCTTATCTCATCTGCATACTCGCTTTCTTGGTGGGAGGAAGGCATGAATTTTGCTTTTGGTTTTGAATATAACAAAGTGTAGAGAGGTCTGGAAACATGGTCTGATAAGTTGTAGAGCCTCTGGGACCAGATTTGAAAGGCACTCCCATCACCTCTGCTCCTTAGAGAACATGAAACATCTTAGAAATACAATCTGGGTACTCAAAGTTCACAGTGCGGTAGGTAGATTGCACTAAAACTACTAACTCAATCTTTATAAAGCAGATTAATGTGTTCTAACCTCTTCATACAGATTGAATATCCCTTATCCAAAATGCTTTGGACAAGAAGTGTTTCCAATTTCAGAGCTTTGGGTCTTCGGAATGCTTACATAATCTTTACCTACTAAGAACCCATAAACTGAATAGTTGAAATTTGAAATTCTCTAAAATCTGACATTTTTGAGCATTATCCCAGCACTCAAGAAGTTTAGAATTTCAGAGTATTTTGGATTTTGATGTTTTGGATTTGAGATACCCAAACTGTATTTCTTTTCTCAAAAAAGAAGGAAAAATTGTAGGAAGGAAACTGAGCTGAATATGATTATGGACAAAATGAATATGACAGGTATATTACTGCATCAGATCAGAATTCCCAAGTTGTCAACACATTCAAAGAACTTACTATTTTGTCTTGTTTTTAACATAGGTGGAAGGAAAGACGAATGGACAGCAGTGGAGAGAGAATGAAGAGCCAAGCGTCAACATTATCCATCATAACTAGAATTTCACTCTTCTTGCTTTTCTTCTGGAACTTGCCATATTTGCTTCTCATCATTGCCAAAAAGAGAACTTCAGATTTGGGAAGCAGGTTAGAGTTCATTCTTTTTTTTTTTTTTTTGGTATCAGAGATCGAGCTCGGGGCCTTGTGCTTTCGAGGCAGGCTGCAGCACCACTGAGCTAAATCTCAGGCCCTTACAGTTCATTCTTGTAGTTGACTCATTTTCTGTAGGAGAAAGTAAACCGGTGTGGTAGAGTGGTTGGATAAAATCATCCATAAGAAACTGTCTCCTAATTTCAAGTCCATTTCTCTATTCATTTACAAGAAGCTGCTCCTCTGTTGCTTTCTTTTCTTCCAAATCTGAGGGCAGAAATAAAACTGAAACTCAGCATGCACACACGATGCATCTACTTAAGGCCTCAGTAGTGAAATATGTATGTGGGTTTAGCTATCACATTGGTTAGCTCCTGTTTTTGATTTCTTGCACAACATTTTTTCCCCATTTCTCTTTTTGATAAATATTGATAAAAATGGGCAAGAGTCTCTGGAAGGACCAGTTCTATGGTATCATTTGGTGCTAAGTTGTGGATAATTTATGACACACAACTTAGCCAATTAGATTCTTTCATTGATTCTGATTATATTAGTCAAATTTCTATTGCTGGAATAAAATATCTAACACTTGGATCTTAAAGGAAGAGAGATTTAATTGGCTCATGGTTTCAGAGGTTTCAGTTCATGGTTGGCTTGTTCCAACCAAGGAACAAGGAACATCATAGTGGAAAGGCATGGAAGAAGATAGCTCCAAGACTCATGACCTTCGGAAAGCCGAGAGCCCAGTTACAGTCTCTAGGGCCATGCCCTCCCCACCCACTTCCTTATGCTCGGACACAGTTCCTAATGGCTCACTCACCTTTAAAGTCATCATTCAGGGTTAGCCCGCCAATGAAGTTAGTGCCCTTACAGCCAATTACTTCTCCAGCAGTCTCCTAATCCAGTGAAGCTGACAGATTAATCAGGGCATTGACATAGATAAAATGGAAGACAATCAGGTGCAAAAGTGAAGGTCCTGGTTGGTAGTGTGTGTTGGAGGCAGAGCGGCCCTATGTAGGAGTTGTCTCTGTCCATGGGTCTAGAAATGTTGGAGATTCTTTCCTGCCTTGGAAAAGGAGTCCTTTGTCACTTCAGTAGTTTGAATTCAGTCAATGTGCATATCAGTTTAGACTCTTAGTTACCATTTATTGCCAATGAGATTTGAAATAACATTGATTTGCCTTAGATCTGAACTGTTCCCCCCTAATATTCTGTTTGGAAGGTGGCTGGATCAGGTAGGCTCTCGTCAGGGGTATGTCCATTGATGAGTTCAGAGCTGAAAGTGCTGTTAGGAAGTAGGGCCTGCCTGGAGGTGGCCACTGGGCATGTGACCTGGAAGGTTTTATCCTGCCCTTGGCTCCCTCCTTCTCTCTCTTCTTTCTGGCTGCTATGGGAGTAGTTGTTCTACAGCTCTCCTATAGAAGCACTGCATACTTCTACCATGTGTTTCTGCCTTGGAGTGTACTGACCTTGGACAAACTCACTGGAATCTGAGACCCAAACAAACCTCTCTTGTCAGTTATGGGTTTTGGGTATTTTGTTCTAGTGACTGGAAAGTTGCTAACACAACCACAAAAATACTTGATTTTCCAGATTCTTCTCAAAGGTTTCAAGGTTCATTACAAATTGCTATCTTCTCAACAAACATATCCATAACTATTCACATTGTCTTCTGGTGCACACATGAACATCATGCTTTCCTCTGCTGCTGTCTTCCCTCTGGACCGACACTACCCATGGTAGTGCACTCCACTTTACTCCCAGAGTTACGCTTTTAATGGCAAAAGTGAAGCCCAGCAGGAATACCAACCGTGAATGGACACAATATTGGGGAAAGGATTGGGAATCCAAGCTGTATGGAGAAAACCCACTCTTCCCAGGCAGCAACAGAGGGAGATATTCTCTGCAGAGTAAAATCAACGACCCTTGTAGGCAGTGGAAGAAGGTTGTTGAAGGAGGAGGAGGTAAGCCTTTAAATTAAAGTGATCAGCAAATAAAAGGCCTCTATAAATTAAGTTTGCTTTCTTTTTTTTCTCCTAGAAATCAGTACCTCTGAATTTCAGGCCAGTCCATTCCCTTCTGTTTTCCTGTTTATTTTGGATCTCAAATGATCTGAGTATCATTTCACTCAGCCTGAGCAGACGAACCCTGCTAAGGAGATTATCACTGTGTTCCTGGACTCTGTACCTGCTCAATAGAATTCTACTTCATGTTGTCCAGGTGGCATAGGTCGATAACTTGCCTTTCATGTTTGTAATACTGGACCTAAGACACCATGAGTCATGTTGTTCCTGTACTATCTTTCCTTTTATGTAAGCTCTTCAAAGCTTGAACCCTTGTAAGTAAAAATAACAACAAAATAGAGCTTTATTGTGCAGGACATGTTTCACGTATTCTGCTATGATGAGCCTGTAGGGTTCCATCTAAGATGGAGGCCCTGCACTATTTGAGAGAGGATTCACTTTTCATATGTGTAACTTACCGTTCTCTTGAGATAGAGAAGTTATGGTTTTAGTCCCATAAAACTGGTGTTATATGTGATTTGAAATGCGCTGATTTTTCCATTTAGGTTAAAATATTAATTTGCCACTAAAGTATGTCTTTTGGTTGGATCATTTCATATCTTTATGAGCTTAATTAAAATTTCATAATGGATTTATCCATGCGAAATTTGTTTTTCATGAAGACAACTTCTAGGTGAAAAAAAGACATATGGTCATTAAGATCTAATTTATCAAAACAAAGAAAGGTTTATTTTGTCCTAATCCATGTCATAAAGTGGAAAAATGGCATTCACGGCTTGCTACACAGCTACAGACACACACACACATACACACACCTGTGACCACACTCACACACAGGGCCACACTCATACCCTAAGACAAGGAAAAGCAGTTAGATGTTCAGTTCTTTTTTATTTGTGTTATTCACATGTTTCTTCTCTATTTACCATGTTTGCTTAATTGCTTTCCTTCTTTAAACAAGTAATTTTTGTTAAGATGGGCAGTAGCTAAGGAGATGTGTACAGACATAAGTTCAGTGGTTTGCTGTTTCCGGGCCACTTACTGCATTTAGGTGAAGGGCATGTGGCTAACCCCCTAAGAATCTGTTTACTTGGCATACTTTCTTAGATGAGCAAGTAACTACGGAAGTAAAAGTGCTGGAATTTGTAAAGGGGAGCAAACACGACTGACTTGTGTCCATCCATTCTTTCTTACTCAAAGAAGTCAGTTCCAGATCAGTCCTGCTCTTTCTAGAAGTAGGGAAGTGAGACGGCCTGGGGAGGCTGTGGCGATGGAGGAGGAAGTCAAAGCGTGGTCAGCAGGGGACTTAGGGAGGAGATGCAAGGCTCTGGCTTGGCCCCGGGACATCTGAGAATCAGAGAAGACAGGACAGTCATGGGGCATCCTGTCAGACTGACCATGATCTCTTCATTCTCTTCAAGGGACCCAAAAGGGGCCCAAATGATGATGTGATTCTTAAAATTATATTCGGTTGATGGAGTCTTTCAAATTGACCCTGCACCCATGTTTACAGCAGCACAGTTTTAATAGCTAAAGCTTGGAAACATCCCAAGTGCCTACCAACTGTAGACTGGATAGAGAAGATGTGGGTTTTTTTTTTTTTAATATAAAATGGAGTACTACTCAGCCATAAAGAAAGAGAAACTACAGACATTTATAGCTAAATGGATGCACAGTGAGGTGATACTCTTAAGTGAAATAAATAGGACATGCACGTGTAAATACCAAATAGTTTCTCTGGTATGAAAAACTAAAAGTGCAAATAAGGATCAAAATTTATAATTGATAATATGAAATAGAAATAGGAAGAAAAGGTCCTATGCCAGGGATTTAGCTCAGTGGTTCTGCCACCTGCCTCGCAAGTGCAAGGTCCCGAGTTCAATCTCTGATACCGAAAAAAAAAAAAAAAAGGTTCAAAGGAGTAGGAAAAGTGGGAGGAGTAAGGGAAAGGAGAGAAGGGAAGGAAAAAAATGTGAGAAAAGGAAAAAATAGAAACAAAGGCTTTGTAAATAGGGAGAGGTGGAGAGGTTGGGGGGAGGGCAGGGGAAGGGGGAAAAAATAAGAACCAAGATACATGGTATAAAGGTACAAGTTCCCAATAATGAATGTAACTGTATTGTAAACCTAAAATGTACCAATAAACTTAAAGAAGAAAAAGGCCTTGGCTTATATCTGGAAAAATATATATATATATTTTAAATAAGTTATTACAGTAAAAGACACTGCCATGAATTTACCTCAAAAGACAAAAGATCCCTCTCCTTGCTTCAATGCAGTCATTCTTGGCACTTTCTGAAGCAATTCTGGAAATCCTCTTTCCTGAGTGTCATAAAACTCAATAAAAATATATTCAATGCTGCTGCCCACTGCCAACCAAAGTGCATCCTCTTTGCATTATTCACCAGATCTGGCACTGGGAGACTTCCGGCTGTTGCACAAGGTCAAAATGAACACAAAAGGGAAACACTTTGAATCAGTTCAGGACATCGAGTCAGCCAGGACAGCGCCACTACAGAGTTTTACTGGACCCTCACTTTGTTTTCTCCTTGTTCATTCCCTTTCGTTCTCTCTTTCTTGAAATGTCGTTCTTTCCAGAGATTTTTACACCCCTTTTTACTAGACCCACACTGACCCCAGCCACTACAGGACCAGGATGAGAATATATTTTATTTTTATTTTTTATTGTTGCATGTTTGTAATACATAATAGTTATGCCATTTAGGGGGACTGATATATAGATGGCACCTGAAATCGGTGTTAAGCTCTTCTAAAACTCTGAATTCTTGCTTCACACTCTTCCCGGGAATTGCCCTATCCAAGGTCATGTTGGTCCAATATTGAGCTAAGACACCTCTCCCACTCTTTGCTCCCCAAATCCAAACCCTGTCTCAGCTGGCTTTCATACACAGGCACAGTCAGGCTGTTTAATTTGAGAAGGGAAATGGAATTTAAGCTCAGCCCACCTGGTTTACCTGTTTTATCACAATGATTTTTAGCTTTAACCTCACAATATCTTAAGGATTTTCACTTGAATCACCTTTATAATTTAATGCTATAAAATCTTTCTGCTATTCATAGAAAATGCTGGTGTTATGTATGTTATGGTAAAACAGAGCTTTGGTAAACAATGTTCATATTCAACAATGCCTTTGGCTCATGCTGACCCCTTTCCTACTTAACTCACTTGTAGTATTTTACTAATAGTTATTTATCACCATATGAATGTATGAATTAATGAGGAAATACAGAAGTAAGGGATGCAGCCATATTGATTTTTCACTCATGTTAATTTTAAACTAGAAACATGGGTCTACGTCAACTATCAACATTGCTTCTTTTATTTTAGCATACCATATTTCCTTCCTTATTACCATTTTAAGATGAAACAATCTTTATTTCTCAACATATTTCTGACAGTTTTGAGGCCATGTTGGAGTTGAAGGTGGCCTGGCATGAACTGTGATCAATGTAGTAATGAATACAAGGGTCTTGTTATTTAGCTTCATTTACACTCTGGTGTTTTTATATCAACCACAAGGAAAAAATTGTTTCATTTATTATTTTTAAATATAAATCATAAACTTAGATGCCTGAGAAATTAACTCTCAAGTTAGCTATCAAGTAGGTAAATAATGACTCAGAAGCCTTCCGGCATGTACCCAGTTATTTATTAATTTTATCAGTAAAGAATTGTCATTGTTTCCATCCACTACACCATGCCTTCCTCTATCAAAATTCTTACTCTTGGACACACTTGAGTCATTTTGTGATTATAAACAAAGTAAATCATTAATCATATCCTGTTGGTATTAAATTTTTATTCATCAGAGAAATTAAAAGACTCAGTATGGTTGAGCCCATCATCCATATTATTCAAATTTACAGCTGGGTGACGGCTTTTGAAGAGCCTCCTGATTTGTTTCAAGATCTTATTTAGGTATGCCATGCATTAAACTTGAGTTCCTCTGGCATGGCATGGCATATCAGAACACTTATCTGATTGGTCAGTGAATTCTCATTCTTCAGATATTCCAGAGATGACCCTGGTCTTTCTTTTCACAAACAAGAGAGAAATAAAGATTTTTCATTCACCTCCTAGCATAACATAAATCTTCTTAGATACTAAGATGCTGATGATGCTAAATTAAAAACAAATAGAAAATCATGGTGTTGAATTCCTACAAAAGTATTATTCTGAAGATATATACGTGTATATTCTTTATTGACCTTAGTAATCGCAATCGATTGTGGGGAAATGCGCAAATAGGATAAGATCACCATGTTCAAAGTCCAAAGAAGTCCGCAAGACTGGTATTTCAGGCCCCTGTAGCCATTGCTCTACCATTGTTAAGGCGAAACATAATTCTTTAAGTCAAATACGACAGTGCAGGAAATGGCTAAGAATATGAATGCAGCTCTCACACGGTGCAGCTTTCTCAGCATTCCCACTATTGTTTCAGAATCAGCTCTTTGGAGGAGAGCGCTGAGTCGTCACTGGGCCACTGTCACTGAGGACTAGCTCCTGAGGTTATCAAGGTGTTTGATCCAAGACTTCTGCATGTTCCGGAATTGTTTGGCTTTGCTTTGTTCTACTCTCTTTGCTCTGGGTCACAGAGTACATCAGAGTGTCAATAGGAAGACAGAGCCCCTGGTCAGCTCAGGCCCTTGGTCCCTCCCCTATTCCCACCCTAGTTCATCCTTCCCTGGCTCTAGATGCCAGTGTCTGCCTAATTGGGGTTAAATATTGACAAGTTGACTTCCTCCAACTCTATTTTCCTGTCTTTATTTAAGTTTTTTCCTCAACTTATTTCTCAACATGTCTGGGTACGGAAGAGAAGAGAGACTTCCGGTTGTTGTTGCTGTTTGGATGTTTCAGTTCTAAATGGGAACCTCCCTTGAAGCCTCAGCTGATTGACTTTTTTTTTTATCATTTGCATCTACAGTGTCATCCAAAGGCCATGAGTTGGGAGCTGGTTTGCCAGCTGATGGGCTTTCAGATGGCTGAGTTACAAGGGCCCTAAACTCTTCGGTGGATGATGAACCCATTCAAAATTATTCAGAGTTGTGGAAAACTGAGGAAGTGGAGCCCAGCTGAAGGCGTCATGGGGGCTGTGACCTTGGTCATCACATCTTGTCCAGGCTACTTCCTTTCTGGTTGTTGCTGTTTTTCTCAGGCACCTTGAGTCCTGCTGCCCATTTTGTCTCACCACAGGCACTGGAACAACGGAGCAACTGTCCCTGTACTGCATTCTCCAAAACTATGAAGCAAAATGAAATTTTCCTCCTGCAAGTTGACTTTCTCAGGTATTTGTCACAGTGACAAAAAGCTAACATGATGTTTATCTGTTTGTATTTTTAAAATAATGTGTTCTAAAAAACTTTGTGGAAGTAGCTCCTCTGCTTCCTCTAAAAAGGTTCAAAAGCAGTGTATCTGTATAACATTTCCAGGATCAAAGAAGTTTTGAGGCCACAGGGACCCAATAGTTGTTATATGTGGAACACAGATAAGGTAATATCAAACTGAGGCCAGCTGTGATAAGGAAATTGACTAAACAAGAGTCAAGCAGCTGAGTTAACACCTGATTTGGTCTACATTTCTTTCTCCCATTCTCTCCTCATAATCATCCCTAAATATTTTTCTGTACCATTTATGATAGCTTTCTCACTCTTCTATTATTCATTATTTTCTGGGAACACAGATATAGGAAGCACCCAGTCCTACTCTTCTTTTTGCAAAGACACTACCAATAGTCTTCTTGCTTTCTATCCACGCAGTAACCATCAAATGACCACCTCGTTGGGTCTTAAGGAGCAGAAGGTCCTAACTGTAGCTATGTTGCAGGCACTTCAGTGGGTCTGAGAGTGAAAAGGGTCATGATCATGATTGCTGGTTTGTGGAATTAGTTGTATTTGGACTGGAAAATCATTCCAGATAAGCTATGGTAGCCCCTTTTATTACACATTGGTCTGAATTTGATGCTTCTTTCTCTTTGAAGAACTTTTGACTGCAGAATTCATAGAATGAAGTGTTGCTCCAGGTGGGGAGCTGAGCTGAGTTGGGAGAAGAACTGGGTTTTCTCTTCCAACTTTTAACAAGTTTCAGGGTGCTCAGAAGAGACTCACACTTAGGACATTCTGCTCCTCTGATTAAGGACAGACTACATCTGAGGACAGAGCTGCTACTCCTGACTACAGTGAATTAATAAGAACTGTAAACTTTAGATCCTAAAGCACCTCTAGAGGCTTAAATTATGGGATTTGGGATGATTAAATTATCTAGTTTCTTTGAAAATTACTCCCTGTAATGCTCATCATTTCCAACTCTGCTTGCTTCATAGACAGATAGGCAGTAGTTAGGAGAAAACAAGGAAGGG
Source organism: Heterocephalus glaber (assembly GCF_000247695.1). The sequence continues at coordinate 5,648,249 of NW_004624793.1, forward strand.
AGAAAGAACTGGTAGCATCAGGAACTCTCGTCCTCAAGGAAAACCAACCAACACTGGCAATATCTACTGAGCAAGCCAGGTACCCTTGCCGCTAATACTGAGGTCTCTGTCTCCTGGAAACACACCTGAGTATGCCCAGAGTGTGCTCAAGCAAAACTTGCCACAGGAGGTAGCACTTGATGTCCATCTCAAAGGTTGGGAGAGATGATGGTTGAACAGTTTTAATCAATTTATGTCCAAGGAGGAGACTTTGTTTTGTTAGCTTTTGTTAGAGAAAAGTGATGGTAGTAGGAACTAGGTTGGAGGAGTTTGAAGGAAAAGAGAGAAAGGAGGCAAAGCTGTTCATCCCCTCTTAGAAGGCAGAGTCAGTTCCTGTCCTGTGTCTCTTCCACCCGACTGGGAAAGAGGTGCTGCCTTTCACTGTTTGCCCGGTGCCTTGGCCAGTCTGAGATAGCTGCCCAGTAAGTTGGCTTTCAGTGAAGAACTTCAAAACGCTTCCTCATATTTCTCGTCAGAACAGGATAGGTTAATTTTCAGAAATGAGTAACTACCCCAAATTCTACCTTCCTGTTTGTGAATCTCATCCTTTGCTTACTTTCAGGGTAACAAGATCCTTGCATTAAAAAAAAACTTTCCTCGTATTTACTGAAATTGTCTATGAATATGAACTTTACCCAATATTATGCTTGAGGCCTTTCTGATGTCTTCACTGTTAGATGATGTCAAGCTGGATTGAGTTGGAGGAGTCCTCGTGAAGACTGGAGCTGTTTCATTCCTGGAGTGTCTGGCTCTGCGGTGTCCTGCGAGCGATGGATGTCATGGGCCCTCACGCACTAGGCCCCGCCTCGAAAGGTGCGGTCCTTAACAGGAAGCTGCCCTCCCTCCCCTATCCCCCAGAGCTCACTTGCACTCTGCTGCCACCTCTCACTTCCGGATTCAAACTGACTGAGCCTTTTTCTATTTGCTATCGACTCCAACCCATTCTGCATTCACTTCATACGCTTCTAATTGCTCTCACATCTTTGACTTAAGTCAAACAAATTAAACAAAAACTGGCTGTTTGGTAGCCTAAAACTGAGCTCTTCACTGGCTAAGCTTACCCTGGATTTTTCTATCTGAAGCTTGTTCACATTCCATTGAACTTCCCGAGACCCTCAATGTTTACATTATTTAAGAATTTCCGAAAACCTCTGATCTTGCTTAAGGTTTTCCCTCCCCAAGATACACTCAATTTCACCCTCCGTTTTTGCTCTCCTTGTCCTGTTTGATGTTATCTGCAGGGATCCTGAGGGCCTTTGGGGCTGCCAGAGCTGCTTCCCTGCCAAGAGTAAACTGCATATTTCCTCACTGTGTGATTGTGAGTGGGTGACGTGAAATGAAAAGTAGGAGAGCACCCCCCCACACACACGGTTTCACCTTCCTGTGATTCCCCACAGATGCAATTTGTGCCCATCCAAGTCTTCCCACTTCAAGGCAGAGACACCTTCTGTGGATGCTCTGATGTTGAGGCAGGGAGGTGCAAGTGTGGAAAAGCAAGCTTTACCCAGAGAACCTGATGCAGCAGGTACCACAGCAAGCAGAGTCTGCAGTGCTTCCGCTGTGCTTTTGTTGGAGCTATAAGCTTGTTTTCTCGTTTGCAACAGCATAGAAAAAGATATTGTTGAATGTAGAGAAGGCCCAAAAAGGTAAGGATTATAAGAAACATAAACTTCCACAGGAGCTTACGGACTGGATTTTGCTGATGTGGGCTCAGGGCTTGATTACCACTCTGAGCCCAGCCAGTGCGCTTGGTCATCTCTCCAGAAGCAGGGTGGTTTGAGGGGTTTGCTCTTTGCATATTTACCTGAGCATGGGCTATGGGATGGGCTTTAAGTTTGCCTTTGCACATTTGTTGTTCATGTCAACTGGGCTTCCCATCACCCATAATTCCCACCTTATACCAGTGTATGTGCAAGGCATGCTTCTACATGGTGGGCTGTGAGGGATCATGCATGTCCACATCAAAGATCTGCTCAGCAGCCTTCACGGGCCATGCGCACAACTGAACATATAGATGAAGGAGCACCCAAATGTGGAGTATAGGAGCAGGGGACTTGGAAGTACTGCTTCCTTCCCCCCACTGAAGACTCATCAAGGGTGGCGAGGAAATGCCTCATCTGTATTTCCGTTGCTGCGATGGCTGGCTCCACGCGGAGTGCTACTTAATGTCCCTTGGCTTCTGTTATTCATTTACCCTCTGAAGAGCCCGCCCTCAGATGGATTGGACTTTCACACCCACATTTGTCTCCAGGGTGTATCTTCAAATAAACACCGACTTTCAGAAGATACACCTCACAGCCCACTCTCCAGATCTCCCAGTCTGATAACAAGCAGAGTAGCTACACTCCAAGACTCCCTCACAACCACAAACTATGCAGCCAGCTTGCCAGTGCAAGTCGGGATACCTGATGCTCCAGGGTCAATAAAGACTGAATTTCTTAAGCCTCCATTGCATTTCCAAAATCCTATGTAACACTTGCTTTTGGGGTCATGGTGCAACAGTGAGTATGAAGCTCCTTTCTGCCTTCTGAGAGTCCTGCATAGGCAGAAGTATTTAGAATCAGGGCTCCAGGAGTTCTAGGACTGGGATGCATTGTCTACAGCAAGGTCAAGCTGGAGCAGCCAAAGGGAGTGTCTGGTCTGAACTTCTGTTCTCGCTGTCCCAGTCCTAAGAAGTGTTGAGTACTTCTGGGCGGAGTCAGCCTCTCAGTACCTGAGTCTGATGGGTACAGCAAGGAGGAGTGTTGGGCTCCATGGTAGTCAGAGCCCTGAGGCAGGACAAAGCTGAGGGAGGTGTGGCCGGTCAGCTTCCCTCTTCACCCTCCTGCCATGGGGCTGTGCTTGCTGCCTGTGATGCGCACGCAAGCTGAGCATCACAGAAAACGAGACACGAGGTGAGCAAGGAAGACAAAATTCTAAAAGAGCTGCATCACTTGCACAAATTCATAGGGCAGAAAGTAACCGGAAGAGGACTGGCGATACGGCCAGAGTTCCCTCTTTGATTTCTGACCTAGGGCAACGTTTTCATTAGCAAGTTTGCAGGACATAATGTTCACATTCTTTGTGTGGAGTTGTACATGTACATAGCAAATCTTCATTCTTTCCTTTCTCCTCTTTCCTCCCTTCCCCCCCCCCTTCCATTGCTTCTTTTCCTTACCATTTGAGAAACATCCATCCCCTGTTTGCTATTATCTACATTTTATTTTGCTCTTTATTTACAATTGGGGATTTCATAGAAGAGAAAAGGTGTGATATTTAACCCTGTGTCTGATTTATTTCACTTAACATTATGGTCTCTAGGTACATCCATTTTCCTACAAATTACTGGAGTTTATTATTCTTTTTGACAGAGTAGTGCCCAATTTTGTGCAAACACTATGTTATCTATTCTATGGGAAGACTACTTTGTCATCATCCAGATATTGATTTTGCTTATTAAAATATGAAAGATTTGAATATAAAATGTATATATAAATGTATATGCTTATGTGTACATGTATGAAATAATTTCAATCAAAATTCACTTTTTCAAACATAAAATATTGAATATGTCTGCTGGGCTCTATGAGTTTGAAATCTAATTCTTCACTAACATTTTAGGTCAATCTTAGACAAGTAGTATAGATGATCAAGTCTTAACTTGTAGATAAATAAATATAGGTATACTACCTCTGCATTCTTGTTTCTAAATTACAGAAACCCTGAATTTCGATATTTTTTAGGACTCAGTTCATACTTAATTTTGGAAGCATACGTTGAACTGAATTTGTTGAACTAATAGATGGGGGACTTTGACGTCCACATAGACATGTGGGTTATGAGCAGGGTAAAGATAAAATAAAAGCAGAATCTTTACCAGGAGATGAATCTGAGAACATACTCCAAGAAATGGCCACATCTGAGTCATTACATACTGCATGAGGCAAAAGCTATTTTAGGATGTGAACTTTGAAGTCAGTCATGAAGTTGGGAAATGTGGTGCTTCAGGAATTTTAATGGTTGCAACTTCCACACAAAATTCAGAATTTGGACAGGTGAGATTAATGACGGAGACTCAGGAAAGTAGGCTAAGAAGGAGGAAATTGTGTGGGAGGACAGTGTTGGAGTTGAATGGGAAAACCACCCACTGTGCTCCTGAAGGGAGAGTCACCCTTCAGAGCAGGGGAAGAGCTGGCCTTACAAAGAGGAAAATCTTGGGACTATGACTTCAGAGGTGGAGAGGTCCATAGAGAAGGTCAGAGTGTCGACAGAACATGGCTCTCAAACAGCTCAGTGTGGGTGCAGGAAGACGCAGCTGAGCTGGATTTCAAGTTCTTCATTCCCTTGGGGCCTAAAGAGCAGGCTGGTATCTTGGTCCTAATACTTGAGGTTCTGAAAATGCAGTGCCCATGCTGTGATGATCGTGGCCCTTCCCTCAAGTCCCGCTTCCTCAACACCAAGAATGGAAGTAGCTTTTGTAAAGAACATGAACAATTTCTCTTTTTTCTGGGTGGGAGGTGGCAGAAGTGAAATGATTTCCGTTTTAGGAACCAAAATGCATTCAATAAACTCATTTTTGAGAAATCAAAGTCATGACTATGTTGATTCTGCTTCCTCCCTTTCCTTTGGGAAGAGTCAGGTTTGTCATTCTGTTCTTCTCCTGTTCACTGTAAATCCTTCCCTCTTCTTCAGAGTCAAAGAGAGAAACCATCACTTGCACAGGTCTCCTCGGGTGACTGGTCACAGACACCCAGGGGTCCCCCCATCAAATACGGTCGCAGTGCCTGCTTTGTAAAAAATGAAACAATGACCTTGGGCTTCCACTAAAGTGGGCTGTTGGAGGACCTCTTGCTGTATGTGCTGGGCAGTGTCAACCAGACGACCATGGTGTATGTCAGTCACACAGCGGGTTGTCCCTGTGTCCCTAGTAAGTTCTAGCTGACAGCCTTCCTTCCAAGTACATTATTGTTTATAATCACAGATGGTGTAATACAATAGGTATTGAGATATCCCAAAATAACAGTAATTCTGCAAACTGGCCTCAAGATGCATTGATCAGCAAGTTGATCATCTGCAATCATCTAAACCAAATTCTTACATAGCATCTCAGGGTGTCTCCAGCTCTTCCGAAACAAATGTTGAAAAGGCAAATGCAGAGATAATTATATCCAAATTGTCTTTCCATTTGCTTGGAATAAAGAATTTCCATATCCTCAATGTATTATTTTTAGAAAAGTGCTTGCAAAGAGCAGGCCCAAAACACCCATGTCCTAATTTAAACACATACGAACTATAAAAATATACTTGCTTTTTTAAGAAAAAGATTACAAGCATCAGTTTATGAAAACATATTTGATGTTATAATTATAAGTAAATCTCAATCTACTATTTAAAATGCATTCATGTGCATGCATTCAGTACCAAAACCCAAAGTGATACAATATGCAATTTTGTATTTACTTGTTGCAAAAACCTCGCATTATTTCTAGTATAATTATTTTGCAGTAAACTGAAACATGCATACTGTTGTTAGATGGAAAAAAGTGAAATTTGTCTTTACATGGGGTGAATGTTATTAGGTGGCACTTAAATGTTATAACATTGAATAATTTACTGACCTTTTCAAAAGTTAATCTTGTGTAAAGTTGTCACCCACTACATCAAAGTTGCAAAATGATCTTTTTAAATAATTACTAAGAGATTTAAAGTGTTACTCTGTTAAAAAATTAATGTAAAAGATACTGTACTGGAAGAGTTTAGGTCTGCATAATAACTCTTGAGAGATGTTAAAATAAGTAAGTGAAAATATAAGAAGATGGAAATTCCAATTAATAATAATGTTTACCATATACCTGTTCCTTGGTTGATGGAATAAAAAGCTGAGAAGAATTGAATTGTGGTTGTTGCTCCTGAAATTGCTTAGGAAAACAGAAGTAACTTATTTATAAAGCTACATAAAAGTATAAATAAAGACATAAGCCAAAATTTATTCCTTTATTAATTTAGGACAGAATTGGCTCAGGAAAATTTCTCCATGATTTGTAGAAGTTTTAGCTCCATGTACATAATGCCGATCATAGAATTTTTCAGCGAATTCTAACTGATTTTGATCAAGATTTTACTGAATAGCAAGTGCTAGGTTAATGTAGTAGAAAATCATAACATCAATAACATCAAAAACATTCCCTGAATTGAGAAAACCAGACACCTCTCGTGAACTGATTTGACTATATTTGAAGACAGAATAATTTTCAGTCATCCTTCCCACAAATGCTATGTTTGTGGGTGATGGGTTTGTGTTCCCCCAAATGTCATTGGCAGATGCCCTAACTCCTGGTAGGATGTTATTATGAGTCAGAGGGCATGACTGCAGAGTCTTTCTGATGGTGAAGACCCTTAAAAGAAGACAGACAACCCAGGTGTGGTGATGCATCTGTAATCCCAGGACTCTAGGAGGCTGAGGCTGGAAGGTTGCAAGGTAGAGCCCAACCTGGGCAATTTAATGACCTAGGAAGGCCTTGTCTCAAAAATGAATGAATGAATGTATAAATAAATAGGCTGGTGATGTGGCTCATTGTGAAACCCCTGTGCTCAACTCACAGGACTAGGAGGAAGAGGAGGAGAAAGAGGAGAAAGAGGAGGAGAGAAGGAAGAAGAGGAAGAGGGGGAGGAAGAGAAGGAGGAGGAGAAAGAGGAGGAGGAGGATGTAGAGGGGGAGATGAAGAGAGCTGTCCTATCCTTCTTCCACTAGAGGATGTCCCACAGAGGGAGCCATCTGTAAGCTGAAAGAGGCCACAAGAGGACTCAGCAGAGGCGAAACCCTGACCTTCCACTCCCGCCTCCTGAATGGTGAAAAATCCATCTCTGTTGCTTATAAGCCAGTTAGTCTATTGTCATCGGCCACAGCAGCCAGAGCTGACTGAGAGACCAGAGAGTGATAAGGGCCCAGATTCTGGTCAGCACATTTACAAAAGTGAATAGAAATCAGTATGGAGATTTCTCAAAGAAATAAAATTAGAAATTCTTTTTGACCCAGTGATTCCCCTGCTAGGTATCTTCCCAAAACAGCTAAAGACATATTATAGCAATACATGCATACTGATGCTTATGGCAACACAATTCACAGTAGCTAATCCTGGAAGCAGCCTGTGTGCCCATCGCCAGAAGATGGGATAAAGAAAATGGGGTATCTGTACATAATTGAGTTCTACTTGGCTATGAAAAGGGATAAATTTAAGACTCTTGTAGGAAAATGGCTACACCTGGAAAATACAATGTTAAGAGAAATAAATCAGACACATAAATTAAATACCCTATGGTGTCTCTCTTTTGAATAAAACTACAAATAAAGAAAAACAGAAAGGGTTGATAGAAAGAAACAGGGATGTAGATCTTTTTGCAAATGGAAAGGGGTCCAGGAGTCCAAAGTCAAGGAGAGGGAGGGACAAGGTGAAATAAACAGATCTAAGAGGTGCCGTGTACAGGTACCAAACACCCACAATGAATGTTCACATTGTATGTTATAAATATGAACTAAAATACTAAGATAACAATAACAATAATAATAATAATGAAAATGAGGAAAGGGATCTAAAGACAGAAGGAGTAAGGTGAGTGGGTTAGGGGAAGGAGATTAAAAAAGAATCAAGATGTGTTACATACATGGACCTACTCCCTAAGATAAACCTCATGTACTGCAACCATGCAGTAATAAAATAAAGGTTTCTCAAAAAGTGAAGAGTGGCCAAGCTGATTCTAATGGTCAAAACGCTGCATGACACCTGACTCACATCCACTCCACACTGCAAGCCTGGGAAGTCCTCCACGGCTTCCATATCTTTGTTGCTTCATTGCCCCTGTGACATGGTGTTTATTGTATTCCACCTTGAGATGTGAGGTAGCAGATTGAGGCAGGGCCACATAGCATGGTGTGTAGATCGCATTGGGTAAGTTGCTGGCAATGTTGTGGTGTGCAACCTGGCCTGCAGCAATAGCTAGCTCAGAACAGGGCATCTGGTCCATGGGAAACATTGTTCGTACACCGTCCACGTAGGAAGAGTAGCTCACTGAGAGATTAGTTTATTTATGATTTAAACACACATATTTAGCACATCAAAAGATGAGAAATATCCCTTAATGTTCAACTTTAAAGATTTTACTCTGTCACTTTGGGAGGGATTTATGTTTGAATTCCAAGAAAAATTGTTGCCCAATTAAATAGGAGTGTTAGCGTAGGGTGTCAGTGGTTTGAATTAGTAGAAATTAGAGTCTAATTTTCTATAAAACAAACAAATTACAGGAAGAAAATGAACTCAGCAAAGGATTCTCAAGGGACTGTTTCAGTGATTCACTTTGGTGATACATCATCTAGAGGCACTGTGGATATTAAAATGACACTCGATATCGCAGAAACCGACAGACCGAGCTTGGCCCTTAGGAGGCGCTCAGCTAAGACCTGTGACGTCACATGCTGACCAGCTGCAGCTACCAGGACACAGTGTCAGGGATGAGTGGCTTACAAAGCAGACTTTTATTCTCTTTAGCAGTTCTGGAAGATGGAGTCCGTCACCAGGGTGTTGGCAGTGTGTTTCTCTGGAAGCTTCTGTCTGGTTTGCAGAACACGGACTCTGAACCGTCCTCACGTGGCCTTCGTCCTGGGTCTTCCCTGTCCTGAGGTCACCAGGCCTGGTGCTCCACGGTGCCTCCCTAATGGCCTCACGTGGGCTTCACTGCTCCGTACAGAGCACGTCCCCAAATGCAGTCACACTGAGATGATGGCTTTCATGTGGCAAACACCAGGGCACTGTTCAGCCTGTGACATCACCAGATCTCTTCCCCCTCGCTTGGTAGCGTCCTCTGGTTGAATTTGTAATTCCCCCTACAGCTTCAAGCTCTGGTGTGGGCTTGTTCATCGCTCGGTCGCTGTGGTGTCCTGTGTGCTGGGCAGTGTCCTGGGCCCAAGAGGACACAGCTGTGAGGAGCCCTGTCTGGCGCGGTAGCCCAGCAGGACTGCCCTCCCAGAGGCTCTCGACGGCCCTGGGTGTCGGAAGAAGTGCAGGCCCCTCCTGCACCACCCCTCCTGAGCCCTCTCCCTACATGACTCGTGGTTTGAGCCGTGTAACACACACTGGGCCAATGGGGCCCGGAGCCGGGGACCACGTCACCCCTCAGGTACTGACCCAGTCCAGCTCTAGGCCCCACTGGGTCTGAGCAGGAGGACCAGGCCTGGAGCAGGGACTCAGGACACAGCTGTGGGGACAGTCGCAGGGCTGACGCCTTCTCTCCTGGCTCATTCAGATGGGGCACAATGCCTTTTCTAACGTACAATATTCCACTTTCTGAAACTGGATATGGTATAATTTAGAAAATTCAATGCCCACATTGTTTCTGTCCATTTAATAGCTAGAGACATGAAAACCATAATTAGCAAGTAACCAATTTAGAGGTTTTAAAAACTTAAAAGAGAATATACATTTTCATCACCACACAAAGATTTAAACTGGTTACTGATTACAGAGATAAGAAAACGCTCTCAAATATAAAAAAATGGATAATTTAGAATTCAGAGTTCTTTTCAAAGCCTCAGGCCTTAATTTCAAGGTTTCCATTAGGATCATAGACCGGGTTCTTTTTGTAGTCTAAAAAATTATGCTGCTTTGGCTTGAGAAAAGTAAGTGCTTATTTTCATTGTTTCTGTCATTGGTACTGTCTGAGAATGAATAATTGATTTGTAATTATATTTCAGGAAAGATCGACAATTATATACATTATTAACTTTTTTATTATAATTAACATGGAAGTTATTTAAAAATCAATAAAGAAATAAAACTTACCACAAAAATTAGTTTTCCTTTAGCCCGGCTGATGAATAGAAACCTTGCTCTATTGTAAAATTACTCTGCTTCATGCAAAATATTCTTTCTCTAATTGAAGTTTGCATCAGCCAGCGAGCTACCGGTGCTCCTGATGTTTGAAGAAGCAGAATTTACAAATTCAGAGTATGTTTTTTATTATTAACTCATGCTTTCATCTTTGAGCACTGAAAAGTTGAAAAAAAAAAACCCCAGAGTTGTATATTCCGCTGATCCCCCTGAAGGTTTCTGTACTGTGGTTGGCTGATGTTCTGGCCCAGGTCACTCTGGGCTCCTCCCTGTGGATGCCTGGTCGCAGGTCCTGTCTCCATTCATTAGCTGCCAGCAGCCTTACTCTCATGCGTGATGTCATGAGCATCCATGTTCTCAAATGTCCTACACGAGGGGACCACACAATGTTTCAGGTCTGGGGTGACTGCTATACATGAGAAAAAGTTATATTGAAATACTCGCAGTTGTGCTTAGTGTACAGCAGGACCGTGTTCTCCAGATGCTGTCCTTGTCATCCTGTGAGGGTCGGAGAGTGCTGACAGACAGCTAGGCCGTGTGGCAGAGCCCATCGCCCTGGCTCAGATGTGCCCGGCTAATGGACGGATGGGGCCCCAGTGACAAATTTGGTGTAAAGGAGAAACCATGGCTAAGGGCCCTGTCTTGGCCCCTGCGGGCAGAGCCTGCAGGCCTGGGAGCTGCTCTCAGTGGGTGAGTTAGGGTGGGCGGGAGTGAGCAGAGTGCCTGGGGCATGCGGCGACAGCCACGGGCCCCCTGCACACTGTGGGACCCCTGCCGCTCACGCGGGCCGCAGGGCTCCTCCCTTCCATACTGAGTTAACCATAGCATGCTGTAAGATTTCACTTTATCAACTTTTTAGGCTTTGAAAACTTTTTGATTCTTTTATAGTAATCCTTGGCTTAAAGAATAAACAAACTACACTTTCACTTTTAAGTTATTAGTTTTTGATTTTACTTTTAAAAGTTTTAAAATTATTATTAAACACTAAGACCATGGCCCCACCCTCGCATAGATGGGTCAATGCCATTGTCTCCCACCTCGACACCCGGTTTCCTGCCGGACAGTGACACAGCATGCTGTGCCTGCTGGGCTGAGTATGCCTTCCCCAGCCCAAGGGTTCTCTTGAGGATGTGCCACCCTTTCCAAAAATATGTCCAGAGAGGTCTCCTGGTTTGATTCCTTTCTTTTTGCTGTAAACTTTCTTATAAGCAGGCCATGCACCATGGACTTCCCTCTCTATTAATGATGACCTTTCAGCATTTGCTCCATGTTTTCCAACACTCTAAGGAGCTTGTTGAGTCTGCACCAGCTTCTGCTAACCCTCTTGCTGGATTTTCTTGAAGGTTCACCTTCACTTTTCCCTTTCTGCAGCTTCCCTTTCTCTTGCTTCTTCTTCAGTCATGGTTTCTGCTATAGTTCCACTAAAATGGTGTGGGACTATTGCTGTATGTGCTGTCCACACTGACCAAAACCATGGGAGATGCTGTGTGATGGTAGTATCTTCCCCTCATTCTTTCCAAAGATTGAACAAATCAAGATATAGGATAAGCAAGCGTGGCATCTTCACAGGTCAAAAACACATCCAGGCCAGGCATGGTGGCTCAGGCCTGGAATCCCAGCACTCTGGGAGGATGAGACAAGAGGATTGCAAGTTTGAGCTGAGATTGGGCAACTTAGTGGCTTAGCAAGACCCTGCCTCAAAAAAGAAAGAGAGGAAGAGAGGGAGTAGCATGGAAGGAGTGAAAGAGAGAGATCTCCAGACAGAGAGGAGAGAGGAGAGAAGGAAAGGAACAGAACGGAAAGGAAAGGAAAGGAAAGGAAAGGAAAGGAAAGGAAAGGAAAGGAAAGGAAAGGAATGAGAGACAAAAGAAAACAAACGAGAAAAGGCCTGGCTCAGTGCGAAGGCCCTGGGTTCGATCCCCAGTATGGCCAGAAACTCCTGCCTGCTCCTTCTGGATTCCCTTCCTAACCCCGGAGCTTTCTCTCTGTACCTTAGAGTGCTGTACATGACAGAGTTACAACTTGTTGCTTCAGATCCTACTAATCCCTGAGCTGTTCAGATTTAAAAGCTGCTTTCTGACACAGAACTCCCCTGCACGTCTGCACTCCTGAGTTTCCTGACACTTCTGGGTGGCGTTCGGACAGCTGGTTTGGAGGAGCACCTGCGTCTCCCCTAATCTTGTTATCTCTCTACAGGCATTTGTCCCCTTTACCTGGGAGGGTGTTTGGTATGAATTACTGTGTCATCATTGTGCCAAAAACAGCACTGAAAAGAGATCTTCTAGCAACCCAATTGAAAAATGTAGACAAGATTAACATAATTTCGGAGTTGGCGCTGCCTCGGGTCTGGTCTTGGCCCTCCCTGAGTGAAACCAGAGGGGAGAGGGGCGGAGAATCATGCTGGGAGCTGCTGTTCCCAGGGAAAGCTTTAGCACAGCAGTAGCTTTTCCCGTAGGTTTTCAGTGTGAAGATAGATTTGAAGCAAATATTGGCATCCTGGTCTTAGATGTACTGGGTCTAGGCAGCTTCAACAGCTGATGAGAAAGCAATACGCTGAGTCCTCAGAGAACAGAGGCACTTAGGAAAAAATGTAGAAAGTCAAAAAGGAAAGACTGACACTCTCAGTGCAGGGATATCCTATTCAAAACCCTGAACCGTGCAATCTTCTCTTAAGAGAAAATGGAATTCACTTTACAAATTCAGGTGAACACAACAGGGGAAGGAAGCTGTCACTTCCTGGAAGGCTTTAAGAAGCATGTTTGACAAAATTTTTAGGATTTGACATTATGCTCAAAAAACAATTCAGGTACCTTTTTAAATTAGAAGAATGAGGAAGGAGTCGAAGGTGCAGGAATATTTTCTGCATGAGAAGACTGTAGGGAGGAGGAAGGAGCCGTCTCCTGAAGGAAGACACTCTGCAAAGGGCAAACCTGTTTACGTAAGGAGATTCACTAGCGGCCAAGAGAGCGAGGCCGGAAACCAGGGCAGCCCCACACGACGGACAGACTGACAAGGCCACGGCAGAGCTCCTCTGCTCGTGACAGAACAGGAGCACAAGACATGCATGTGAGGTCCCCTCCCAAGACCCAGTCACTCAGCTACCCCGTGTTATAGCAGCTCTCCTCACTGTGCAGCAGTCACTCCACTGCCAAGGCCTCCAGACGTAGAAAATGAGATTGCTCCTGCTTGACAGTGCCAAGAATATAGTGAAATTGCCTGAGGACCTCTGTAATCTCCACCACTTCATGGAGCCAAAGTGATCCTCCACAACTCCCCGTGAATCACATGTTCTTTAGTGGTTACCTGGGAAATGTGCACACTTAAAAGCTGTAGTTTTTATCTGATGCAAAGGGACTGCACTTGTGTGAATTTGTGTGTGTGGTTGTGTGTGAAGCCACTGTGTAAGACACAATTTTCAATGTGTTTCTTAAGAAAACAGGAGAGAGTTATAGTGAAAGTTAGAGCTCACAATTCCTGTCAGTACTAGTAATGGAAATTTTCCTTCTAAAACAAAAAAAGAGAATTTTATTAACTAAGAGAAATAATTATCATGCACCAAACAATCCTAATACTGTACTGAAAAACAGGCAGGAAAGGGAGTTATGGAGCAGCTCAGATGCTGACTTCCCTCAGAGGCACCTCACTGGTGACGTCCAGCTCTGCAGACTCTGTTCTGAGGTGCAGCATGAGGCTGACTGCCTATTCCAGGTCCAGTGGCACAGTGACAGCACGCCCTTCCCTGCTACTTTTACTGCTCCCATTTATAGAATTACACCTACCACACAATAAAAGTGACCAAAAATTGTCCGGGGGCAAAAGAGAAGTGGACAGCCAAAGCTCTGGGTGCCTTCGCTGTCTTTTCTTAGCAAACTTGCATCTGCCTGTTTTTAGGGATTCAGAACTTAAGGACCAAATGCAGGGTTTGTAGTTGTAGAGTCCTCTCCATCCAAGCTCTGACACCGCTCAGTGACATCCGGGTGGGGACAGTGGAGTCAGCTCAATTTGGGTCATCTTCAGGGTACTTTTTAAATAGGGCCCTGTGTGGAGAAATGTAAGGAGAATTGTAAGAGTGAGTGGGTACACATGTAATCAGTGATCAAAACGAATGGCAATTTCAGACTCTCTCCCTCTCTTATCTATACATCATCTGACAATTTATTTTAGAGAATTCTATACAATGGTACTATCAACCACGTCAACAACTGTATGGGAATTTTATAAGCATTTAATGAGCATTAGCTGTTATTATTACCACCCATTCCTGGTGGCAGCTGCCCTGTCCTGGTTCCTTCTCCTTGGTCCATGTTTTCTGTGTTCAGTGTCACGGCACTCGTAATACACTGATGTCCCCTGGAGAAAAAGGCATGATGGGGTCACAATCAAGAATTGTGAAGGAAATGAACTGCTAAGATTAATACTATTATCAGTGGTGGGTTGGCAGATATAAGTAACCTACATGATCATCACAGCAGCATTTTCACGCTGAGATTTCTGGACTGACAGGCAGCTCTTCCCGCAGGACAGAATCTGAGCCCCTGCCCTGCCCCTCTCGTGGAGCGATGTCAGTAGACTTTCAGAAGCGCTGTGTCTTGAGTGACCTAATCCAGGGATTATGGAGCTTGGTGTGGGTTGCAGGACAGAGGGGAACTGGACGCAGAGTCAGAGAGCGGCACACAGGAAGTGACCTTCATCCCCGGCCTCCAACATGGCTCACTAGAGGAGCGTTTACAATGTTGATTCATGTAGATAAAACCAGAGCAAAGGGAGAAGCCAGAATCTCTGGCTGAGTCAGTTGGAGATCACTTGTGCCCACGAAGAAATCTTGACAATTTGCGTCAAAGGTTTCCTGTACATGACTCAACTGCAGGCGATACCAGTGAAAGATAACCCAGTTAGATTTGAGGCTCCCAGATTTCTGGGACGTAAGGACAAGTTTTTAATGCCTTTTTCTTCAGAATTTTACATCTAACAGGAAGTGCAAGTTTAGAAAAATATTGATTGAATTATCAAGAACAACAATACTATGAATTCTGTATCAATTATATATGCATTTGGATTTTGTTCAGGGAAAATTCACATTTTGATAATTATCAGTTTGAAAGATATCAATGTATGTACCTATAAAACCTGTGTTTTTTTTTCAATTCGTATGGACCCTTGGAATTGTTGCAATAACATCAATATTCCTTGGATTCCCTTGCCTATTCTTTAGGGTCCATGGATTTAGATTTTAAAATTTTTCCATTAACCGATTTGCAAGAGAAATTTACAAGCTATAAGGATTGTACAGTTTTAGTACGATAAGACATTTACTTATTTTATAGATAGCTGTTTTACAATCCACAAATTAGCCATGACCAATTAGGTGATACCATGTTAGAATGGCAGATATGCTGGGCCTGCCCCATTTTAACAGCATAATCCCATCCATCCTCGCCACTGGTGGCTGAGTCCAAATGAGGAACGAGCCCCAAGCCACCTTCTGGGTGTTCTTGCCTCTTGCAACGAGGTAGGCACAGGTGAGACAGCAGGTGAGGCAAACCCTCCCAAGCTCAGCACTGCCTGAACGGTTAGAGATGTGGCCTACAGATCGAACCGTGCCTTTCCAGAATGTCTGAAAATGTGTGCCGCAGGTGACCAATGAAATATTTTTGAATTAGCTCTGCTGATTCTGATGAAGAAAGAAACCAGGAACTCAGAGGTTGTGGATGAGGGAAAGCTCATTTCCTCCAAGGGCAGATACCGACCACGTGCGAAGACAGTGCTTCACCTTAGCCTCGAACTGCATTGAGCTCTCTGCTGCGGCTGCACCTTCCGGTTCTCGGAAGTCAGCTGGCTCCTCTGCCCTTGGGCCCCAGCCCTCCCCAGCACCGGAACCCAGTGACTCCCCATCAGGGAGCACCTTAGAGAGAGGTGAAAAGTCCCTGGGACAATACGGCTCTTTGCATTTCTTATCAGTATGAGGTGGGATGAAATGGGAAGAATGCGTCCTGCTGTCACCAGGATCAAAGTTTAAGGTCTGTTAGCTTTGGCTATCCTCGTGTCGCCAGCAGAGTTCCTTGTCCACAAGTCAAGTCACTTCCTCTTCACAGGAGTGGGTGGGGCATAAGGTGGTCAATGGTATGAAGCTGTAGGAGGAGCCAGGTGGGGGTGGATGAGAAAGACAGGTTTAGCTAAGAAGCAGGAAAGACCTGTGAATAATTTCTTATGAGCCTCTAAGGTCACAGAGCACATAGCACGTAGCAGTGCAGATATCTTTCCATTCAAACTACTCTAACTTTCTTGTGGGTAAAGGACTAGGGCCTGCCCAGGAGCATGCTCCACCCGCCCTTCTTGTCCTGCCTGGCCCAACTTCTCTGTACGTACGCTCACGAGCTTGCATGGGCTCCTCATTTAAATCCTCAGGTCAGGCCTAGATGGAGGCCCTCACTTTCTTTCTCTTGCTTATTTTGACCACCAGGTTTTTTACTCCAAACATGGACTTAGCTGAGGAGTAGGGAAATGTGAAAAAGTAACTTCACTACCAGGTCCAAGAGAGTAATGTGCATTTAAAAAGCGTGGAATCTAAAGGGCCTGGTGGCCAAAGCTGGGGTTGTGGGATCCAGCCACACGGATTCCATCTCAAAATTACCAACTATTAGCTGCATGACCATGGGGAGCAGACAGTCATTGTGGGTTTTGGCTAACTTTTGTCAACAGTGAGGATAATTATGCCATTGATCGCCCTGGTTTCTGATGAGAATTAAATCAAGTAATAGAGATAAAGGATTAGAAAAAAGTGCAAGTAAAGTGTGAAGATTATTAGCACACGTGCATGTATGCTTGAAGAATTCCTGCCACCTGTAGGCAGTATCAGGAAATACTGTGACTTTACCATGGAGGTGCTGATGGGCTGGGGATGCCCAGGTGCACACAGTGCTGGGATTGGTCCCCAGAGTCAATTCTGCAGCTGCTGAAGAGAACCGGTGCCGTGTTTGAAGTCACCCTTCTATGCATGGACTTCACATAGAATCGCAAGAAAGTCACTTCGGTGGTCACAGAAGAGAAAACCTCACAGGCTAACGTCTAATTTGCAGACCATGGAATAAATTACCAGTTAGGAGAGGTGTGAAGAGGGAAGGACTACATTGCCTGAATCCAGTTTATCCTGCAGGTGGAGTAATCGAGGTTGGAACAAGGTGTTTTGGGTCCGTGGCCCACAACGTTCTCAGGAATAGATGCAGGGTAAGTGAACCTGGAAGGAAGCTGTGGGTGTCACCGTGGATGCTGAGATGAGACCTCATGCGTGTGAGTGTCCGGGTACTTTTAACACAGCCCGGGCCTTCAGCGACTCTGCACCTGTGGCATCTCACTGCTCACCAACAGTTAGAGCAATCTTAGTACTGAGCACCCCGGCGACTTATGTGTGTTCATTGCTTTGGAGACATCAGGGGTCCTGCACTGCTCTTGTTCTCTTCTGTGTTTAACAGCCGTCAACACACCTCACAAGTGTATGGATTGCTATTTCTATAGCAAAAGAGTTCACATGAAAAATGTGGATGTGAAGGTTACCTGCTGGGCAGGGCAGCAGGGTTGGCAACATCTTTAGTTTGCCTGGGGTCCTGCCTTGATGCATAGCCTTTGGGTAGATTTGAGGGTCAAACAAAGAGTTCAGGATTAGACTAACTTAACACCCATCAAATAGTCTCCATGCAGCTTACCATGAGATAGGCTCTCTAGGAAAATTTGCCAAACTAATAAACGCCTTATGCTGATGCACAACCAATGATACTAACTGGTCTTTTTATAACTACTAGTAACTTTCACTATGGTTTCACATCAAACATGAACTTTTGATTTTTCCTAACAATGCTGAGGGAGGTAGAATAAGTTTTACTCTCCCTATTTTACAAATGCAGAATGGAAGCTTCAAAATGCAATTCACTTTCAAGTCCCAGATGGGACAGATTCCAGAACTCAGATTTTCTGATTACCAGGTTGCTTTGGACCATGAGAAGTCATCACAGAAGCCTCCTGGTCAGGTAACAGCAGGCTGTGTGTCCACTCAGCAGGACCAGCATCATCTCTTGACTTCCTTTGTGTAAACCACAAATAATCTCCTTGAAACGTTTAGCTCAGCAGCTGTAGTACTTAGGTAAACATTTCTGAAGAGGCAGCACTTGCATCGCATGATTATTTGACTAATTTTAAAACACATCCATGTTATTATAGCTGTTATCAGTGATCTGAAAAAATTTCCGGGAAAAATGTCCAATACCAAAGTTTATGCCCAAGAAGATTAGCCAATGTTTATATTCAGAGCTTTGAAAAATCACTTTATCAACAAGAAGGTATTTAGAGACATGGTCTCATTGCCTTTGGATTCCTATCTGCAGGGGCCTGCAGAACCCCGAGACCCAGAAGGATGCTGCCAGAGCGGCTTCAGCCTTCGGACACCTTCCCAAGCCTTCCTGGCTAGAAAGCTTGGGCAGTGGGAAGGCTTGGCTACTCCGCAGCACCAGGTTCCTGCTATGGAACTCTGGGGGAATTCATTCCCAGCAAGTGAAATTTGGCGATCAGCACCCCAGGAAGCAAGTGAATAGAACAACACCAGCCCACACAAAACTCCCACAAATTAAGATATTTTTCATGGAAAATGAGTCTGCGGTTTTTGTGCCTCAGAAAAGCTTAAAAAAAAAAAAGAGGAAGAAGCAGGAGTTGAGCAAGGTGGATGTGAAGAACCGAGCCAGGGCTCTCTCTGTGCCGTGTGCTGAGTGGCTGATGCCAGGGCCAGCCCCTCCTGCGTGGGCACCACGCCTCGGGATTGGGTTTTCCCTGAAGTCGCCAGCTGTGGTCATTGACTCCAGTTGCCAAGAGGAAGCTGATTTGCATTTAGTTTGCAGTTCTCTAATTTTAGACACATTAAAGAGCCGCAGGAGGGGATTTGCAATGGGTTACAACATTCTTCATCTTTAAGCCAGTGAATGGTGCACAGCTGTGTGTATGTGTTTGTGTCTCTTAGCACCTGTGTGTGTGTGTGTGTGTGTGTGTGTACATATGAAAGACAGAAAAGGGGGTACAGGAAATGAGCCCCCACAATCCTGAGCCATTATCTGCCAGTATGACTGAAATTATAACTTCGGTATTTTTAAAGAAAATTAGTGATAATCTGAGCAAAAATACAGTTGTATTGTAACAGCATGCAAACACGTAGACAATTTTTTCTCTGTATAATTTAATGTAAATTGGAATAGATATTTAAGTCATAATGCATTAATAAAACAGTAGAAAATAGCATAAATACTTTCTTCAAAAATGTCTAAGTAATTTTGAATTAAACCAAACACTTTACTTTTCAGATCTTTTTTGGTCATTTTCAAAAACAGTGAAAAAAAGTCCTATGCCTGCCAACATGAAAATGTAATACACCTGCTTTGAGAATAATGGGTGAGAGAGTCTTGTTTTCATTGATGACATTAGAAAAGGAAATCTTAAATATATTTTATTTCAAAATGTATTCCAAAATCAAGTATATTTGAATTATCAAATTATCTGTGTGTAATAGCTATGTATATTTATATACTCAGAAAGTAGGGGTCTATACTCTTAACCAATATATCATGTAAAAACATGCTTTTCAGATTTCTTAATGACTTCTCTTTCACTTTTTCTACAGATACCAATCCTTGCTTATAGACATCATTTCCTCGACACAGAAAAATAGTTTCATTTCTGATTTCTCAGGGTCTGCACTAATTTTTGCATTTGGTTTGCTCTGGGTGAACATCCCAAGTATTCTTTTTTTCTAGAGCATTCCAGTTATAATTTTACCCCTTGAGCTCTATAGGGACCTTGGTCAAAGCTAAAACAGCTAATGTAATGAAGATAGAGATTTAAAAAATCCAATTTTTATTTTACTTAAAGTAATAAGTAGCCACAATTTATCAGGCAGCAGGTGCTCTGCTAGTAATTTTACAAACATTTTTCATTAAAACCTCATAAAATCCTTAGATGGTAGGTATTATTATTTTTATTTTTATTGATAACCAAACTCAAGCTTAAGAAATTTATTGAACAATTTCCAGGAAGAAGGAGAGCCTGGTAAGTTATTAAACAGAAATTCAAAACCATGTTGTCGTATTTTTTTCTATTGTAAATAGAAAGAATTTTGTTTATCTAACAATTTTAATTTATAAGGAAGATGCTATAAGTTTCAAAGATCAACAGCACAAGCATGCCTGTCCGTCTCCTGTAGATTCCTTTCCATGTGCTGTCACCAATGAACAGCTCAACATAACCGAGATCTATTTGAAAATTGCTTCTTTTTGTTTCTAAAGATTTTTTGCTTCTTAATTTTAAAGCCAAAATATATTCACTCTAATATCACTTCGACGTTTTTAAACATCGAGATGCCTTTCTTTTTCCTCTTTAGAAGCAGTGAATTATAATGTGATTACCCAGCTGTCCTGAGGATGTTTCTCATGTTGTTTGTGAAAGATGGATTCACATGGTCCTTGAGAATTACCCAGAATTTCATCTGATTTAAAAAACTACAACTTCTCTTTTGTGTTGGATAAATAAATGTATATGTACTAACATTTTTTCAGGCTTGAATGTTAGGAAAACAAGCATGCTTATTAATCTCCCTTGCCTGGAGAATGGAGGTGTGTAATTTTTTAGTGAGTCAGATACTCTGTTATGAGCATTCTTATGGTGGAGAAGGCTTTAGAGGAAATTCTTTCCCACTGTTGGAGAAACCAGAGAGGGTAAACTGAGGCCGTAACTTCCCTGATGGAAGAAGCCACTAAATAGAAAGATCTTACGGTAAAGATTTTTCTGGCTAAATAGAAAGATCTTAAGGTAAAGCTTTTCTTCACAAATGTTGAAGGCAAATGTTGACTTGTTACCTCATATGGGCAAGCTACTATCATGGGAGATGTGAACATATTTACGTTTTTCTGTGGAGACCTGTATTAATTGGCTTCTTTGAGTATGAAGTCATACTCTTTACGTGACCAAATTAGCCAGCGGAGATAAGCTTAGGACAGCCCCAGTTTATTTGCCATTTGGTTTGCAGGTCTTTCAATGGCATCTTGAAACTACTCCACACAGCTCAGTTGATGTTAATGCTTCTCTTCAATGAAAGCAGAATCATTAAATGCTCTGGGCTTTTATATCTCCTTTTATCCCCCTATCTGATTTCCTTGGTATTATGGGTACATGGCCCATTTTGGGCCATGTAGTATCAGATTGCCAATCACCTTTTGCCAAGCTGTGTATTCATAGTGATAATTTCTTTTTCTGAAATTCTTCAGGCAACTTATGCTTTCTGCCAGGCTGTCCCTGTGCCTCTTAATGAGCTCTTCCAAGTATACAGGTGCTGTAAGTGTGGACGAGGACCAAAGCAATAAGCATTTACAAGGATTCACTAACACCTGGGTTTCAAATGAGTGCTCCAAATTCTCCTTTACCCCAGTGGAAGTCTATTGGCTCTTATTGGACATCTGACTCCTGACTCAAGATGGAACGCTGTGTACGCTCTGTACGTAGTGGGCACCTGTAAGATACATGGCAGTTTCTCTAAACCATCTGGGTTTTAAAAATATCAATCTTGTGCCTCAGATTGGGAAAGCAGCCATTACATAGGGCAACTATTAAACTAGAAAGGATGGAAATGGATGATCCAAGACATCTCCTTCCCTCTACTATCTGAATTCCAGGCCATCTTCATCGGCTGTCTGCTCTCCATCACTAACTGCTGAGCTATTCCAGATGACTTGTACAAACCCTTGGGAAGCCAGCTTGCCTGCTTTATCTTCACTTTTAGAACATCGCACTCACTTTATGCTCCTCTGTTTCCAGCTCTTCTAAATTCTGCCTGGTCTCTTCTACCATGCTTGCTTCTAAGGCACTTAGCTGATCAGCAGTGCCGAGAGCTACTTTTGTTTCTTTCTTGCTTCCATTTTGTTTTTGAAAGGCGGTTACTTACAAGTTTTGGCTTCCCTGGAATTGTTATCAGTCCACAGGAACACCTCAAATATAAACATGTGATCTTGTTAAAACACTGAATTTATTGAAAAAAATCCCAAACTGCACTGTCCTCTTTACACTACCAGACTATTTTCACTCCTGATTTCCTTCTAGATAGTAATTTGGTGTGGGAGGCTCAACTGGACCATGTCTTTTCCTGCTGACTATCATGACCTCTGACCATGTTTTCCAGTTATGGACCTTCAGTATCAAAGTGGCTCCTCAGTCTCGTCTTTCCTATCTGTTTCTCCAGACAGGCTTTTTCCTTACTGATTTCATGTCCCTGACCTCACATTGATCTGGTCAGCATCCTAAACCAAGCACTGCTCTGGCCAGCTGGTGAGAATTTACATATATATGCCTAAGTACGTGTGTGTGATAGAGAGAGAAAGTTCTTAAAAAAACATTAACAATTCATCTGGAAAAAAACTGAATGAATTATATCATGATATTTTTACATTTTTCTTTGGAAAGCTTTTGATGAATCATTCACAGTGATGTGTATATAACAATAGAGGAGAAACTGGACTTATGCAAAGATGAAATGAATACTACACTGCTATGGACTAATGGTGTCCCCTCAAAAATTTCATATGTTGGAGCTTTAACCCCCAATGTGATGGTATTTGGAGATGAGGACATTAGGAGCTAAATAGTTCTGCCTTCCTAGAGCCAGTCTGTCTGTTTCTCTTTCTCTCCCTCTTTCTTTCTCCCATGAGAGGACAGAAACACCTGCAAATCACAAAGCAAGCCTCACCCAGGCCTGAATAACCCCGTGCTTGCCTTGGACTTCCAAGACTCCAGAACTGTTAGAAGCAAATTTCTGTTACTTGAATGAGCTGCTCTAGATTTTCCTTACAGCTGCCCAAGATACCATGAACGGATACCGGGAGTGACTGTCTCACAGCTCCTTAGACTAAGTAGCCACAGTGCCATTTTTAAAGAGGACTTTCTTTGTTCTACCTTGTGTTAACACTTGCATCTTCATATGATTTTACCATTTTAACACATCCCTTGTTTTTCTGACAACTTTCAGGAGTTAGCACTTTGAAGAAATGACATTTTGATAGTGTTAGTTTGAAAAGAAAATGATTGCATGTGCAATGGGATGGTGGGTTTTTCCCCTGCAGTCCACAAACTTAGCTAAAAACCCAAGTTGAAAATTAACAGTGCTCTAAGCTTATGGAGTCACTGACTTGGGACCAGCTGCCTCCTTTTAAGGCATGAGGAGAAGCTACAAAGTTCGTCTTCCCACTTCAGAGTTATCCTGCCATCACTACCCGCAGTGTCTGCCTCCCGGCCAACAAATGTGAAAGAATGGGAAAGGAAGTAGTTTCAGGGGAGTGGCGTGTTCGCTGCAACAACCTCTCTCCTTGGCAGTGGTGGAAGAGAGAGAATATCTCCTCCCTAGGCTGGGAAGGGAAGAGTGTGATGCTCCAGGACTGTGAGTGGAGAGCTAGGCGGACGGACTCCTGCATCCCCTGAGCCAGAAGGCGAGACCATCTCTCTCAGCCGGGCTCTGGCCCTGCTAGGTGGATAATGCTCCTGAGAGCACAGATAGACCAGAAAACTGATGGAGCCAGGAAAGGGGCCGGGAAGCAGCCGAAACCACTAAACCTGCTCTGCTCACTGTCAAGTGGATGGGGTGGGAAATGAGTGTGCTTGATCCTAAGCAGCTTCCTCCAGAAAGTCAGCCAGGACTGCAGACTGGTTCATGTGGGGGAGAGGGGAAGATACTACAAGAGCCTGACTTCCCATGGCAGGAAAACGTGTGCTTTAGAGGTTCCTGCAGGGTAGCATGGAGAACCCATCCGAGCCAAGAGAGAGACATTGAGTATGAGAGAATAAGAGAGAGAGAGAGAGAGAGAGAGAGAGAGAGAATCACATGTTTGTCCACAAAAGAAAGGGTGGAGTTTAGAAATACATACGAGCCAGTCTCTCTCTCTCTCCAGTAGTAGACGGTGTTCAAGGTAGGAGAGAACCTACCTTCCCCACATAAACTTGCAGGCCCTTCAGATTCTGTTCTTACCTGTTTGGGAGAAAAAAGAGGGAAAAGTGCTTTAATCGAAAAGAAGATCAACCAACAAATGTAAAGGAGGCAGGGCTGGGCATTTAGCTCAGTGCTGCTACCACCTGCCTTGCAAGCGCAAGGTCCTGAGTATGATCCCTGAAACCAAAAGAAAGAAAGAAAGAAAAGGTTAAACACTAAAATCGAATTGTTCACATCACCAGATTAGCTAAAAGTACTCTTTCACCTGTTTCCACTAAGGGCCATACTTCTGTGAGGGGTGGACAGGCTCACAGCAACACAGAAGGGGCCGTTTATCAGACAAGGGAACCCTCTACTTTGTGCCAATGGATTGTGACTTCTTATGTATGTAGTGATAGTACATTTTGTTCAACTGAGCGACGAGCTGGCTCCTATGGGGTGAGTGGTAGATGGTGCGTGTTGGGGAGTCCTTGGAAAGGAAGCTCCGACTTCCTGTGGGTTATGCCCCCTCTAACATGTGAGCCCCACTGTCACACCGAAGACTGGGTCTGCTGTCATTTAAAATCTATTCAAAATGATTCCACTTTTGCAGAAAACAAAAGTGATAAGGTCAGAGTCATAATATCATACGTCAGGAGCGGAGATCTTAAAAGAATGGAAGTAGAGCTGATGATGCCAGTCCACAGATCCGGTGGATGGAAGCAGTGGAGCCAGCCTGGCAGTAGGTATGAAGACCGCAGTGCCAGTGGTCGGGATTCAGGAGAAAGAAGACTGCTGTCTTTCTCACCCAATAAGTTTGTGTAGGCCAACTGTTTAACTTACTGTAGTAAGCATTTACTATTTTGCTAGCTTCTCTCTGAATACTTAACATATTCGTTTTATGTAAATATTACTCATATGTTAGTTGTGTATTGCTCAGAGGGAGACATTGCAGTCAATAAATACCTTAAAATAGGCAGTTAAAATGACTAATAAATATTGGTACTAAGTAAAAACTATAATTTGGTACTAAAATTATTGTAGCCTAAACTACTTTGCTTTTAGAAATTGACAATATACCCTAAATTCTATCCAGATGTTATAGTTGGTAACTGACTTCCCATTAGGAGCTATGTATTTATTTAAACTTTTTATTTTCATTGTACATGTGTGTAGTACATCATATTTACATTCATTGTGTGGAGTTGATACATGTTCATAACACACCTTAATTCTGTTTTTCAACTTTCTCTCCTCCCCTCCTTTCATCCTCCCCCATGTCTTAATCCCCTTCCTATTTGAGAAAGATCTATTTCCCTATTTCCCACTATTTATCTTTTATTTGCTCTTTATTTATAATCTGGGCTCCTCATATAAGAGAAACTATGTGACGTTTAACTGGTGTGTCTGATTTATTTCACTTTATATTATGCACCTTGAGACATATAGTCTCAAGGTGCATCCATTTTCCTACAAGTGACTCAAGTTTACCCCTCTTTATGAGAGAGTAGTACTTCATTGTGTATAAATACCACATTTTCTGTATCCATTCAGCTGCTGATAGACATATAGGCTGCTCATTTAGCTATTATGAGTGGTACTGCTATAAACATGGGTGTGCATTTGTTACTGTAATATGATGCCATTAATTTTTTTCTGAAGATATCTAGAAGGGGAACAACTAGGTCAAATGGAATTTCTAGTTTTACTTTTTTGAGGAATCTGCATGCTGATTTCCACACTGTTAAACTAGTTTACACTTCCCCCCAGCAAGGTACAAGGGTTCCTTTCCCCACAGCCTCTGCAGCATTGTTATTATTAGACATTTTGATGATGGCCATTCTTTCTGGTAAGATGGATCTCAGCACTGTTTTAATTCACAGTTCTCTAATTGCCAGAGGAACTAGGTAAATTTTTTTTATAAACAGAGAAATAGTAAATAATATAAATATCATATTGTATATTTATTAGTTTAATTAGTTGTATTTCCAAAGTCTATTTAAAATTCCATATTAACATGATTCTCTAAGGAAAAAAATATCATCACTTTCCAAACCAAGCTCACAGAAGGATAGTTTTTATTTTTTATGCTTTGAAATGCCTAATGCATACTAGGTATTTAATGGATTTGAATATAAATGGTTTTCGGAGCCTACATCTCATAGATTAGGAGCCAAACATTGTAATTTTCACTGAGAATCTCTCAACTTATTGCCAGCTGTCAGGGGATGAGGTGAGCAGGATCATTAAGAGCTTGTGTCGCTTCTGCCCGCATCTCCGGTGTGCGCCTGGCGTCCGACTGGAGTGGACCAGCCACTGCTCTCCACAGGGCTGACGGGAAGGTCACTTTGACCCACTGCAAAATTTTACTTAAGAACTGCTTTTAACAATAGGACAGCAGTGTACTTGTTTCTGGACCAACTTGAGTTTTTGGCACAATATGAAGAGCATGTGGAAAGTGTAAGTAAAAGCCTTCTGCTTCATAAGAAATAATGGCCCCATTTGCCATGGAAACCAGAGGGCTTTATGAAAATGCACTCAACTGTTTTCTGTAGTGAGTTGAAAATTATTCTAAAAATAAGTTGCATTCCTGGCATCTGCTAGCCCATGCACAAAGATTGCATCTCATAAGGTTTTCCTCTCAGAGAAAAATGCCATGCCATCCGACGGCTTCATTTCCCCTTAGTGCAGAAGGCACAGGGAAATGTATACACAGTCAGGTCTCAGTAGTGAGGTTTTAATTAAATTAGATTAAATGCCTTTTGAAAGGGAGCACATAATTCCAATACTGCCTCTGAACACAGCGCAACACAGAGAGCAAGAGCAGACATGGGGGTTTCCTTTGAATGAAAGTGAATCCTATTTGAACGCTCTTCCTCTTTCTATAGATAATTTTTGTGTATGTCACTATGAAACAATGATATGTTAAATGACTGAAAGTTTGACCAAGTGAGAACGCTGAGACCCGCCGCCTTAGCATCAAGCTCCTTGTTACTGATCCACACCGCCCCTGTCCTTCACATGGGCCGGCAAGTGGGCAGGGCACCATGCAGCCCACCCACCTGGCTCTGTAGACCCAGGCCACTGCAAAGGGCCATTACTCAGCTGAAGGTGAAGGAGCCCTCCTGCTAGAGGGAAAGTGCCATTTGTCACCTGTGTCACCTGGAAGGCCACACCAGTAGCTGAAGGTGTGAACGCGTAGAGCAAATACGCCTGGAAGTGACAGTGGTAAGATCAAGTTCAGACAGGCTTGACTCACTTCCATGTGTACGGTGGGTCCGTGCTGACCATGGTCATAAAGCAACAGGCATGCCGGAAAGACCAGACCACTGGTTAACAGAAAACTCACTAATCCTATTTTCATTCAGCAAGTCCTCGTCCAGGGCTCTGTGCTGTAGGCGGGATGACAGCAGTGGCACATAAAGCAATGATGGATCCTAACCCTCGCATAATTTGTCTCTGTGGGGACAAAAGCTCCTAAGAACACCCCAGACCTCATTATGAGAAGGGGGTAAAATTGCTCCCCTAAACGCCACTTGAAGAAGTGAGGATGAGGTGTTGGGAGGACATAGTTCAGAAATCTGCTCTTCAGATCCATTACCCATAACTTGAGGCTATAATATAATTCATTGTCCATTGCAGAATACTTGTGAGACTCAAGCAGGGTCTATCTAATAAAAGCCCCAGGCCACACCTCGAATGGAGAATCCTCACGAGATCAGCACACACAGTTATTCTCTCCATAGGTGCATCATTATATTCGGAAAGCAACTGTGATTTGTTTTCTGCATCATTGACCATCATTTTATTGGCATGATTCCAAAGGGGCTTCATTTTACAATTTCATTGGGAATGAATATGAGTAAAATAGCATAGTGCATTTAAATTTAAATAAAAATACATCTGCATAAATGCGTAAAGAAAAAACATGGTTTTACTGCAGTCTTTGTCAAAGAGCAGATACATTTTAGCTACTGATTCTAGCTCAGTAGTGTAGTATGAAACTTGGGCAGAAATTTTTTAGAGGGATTCGTGCTTTAGCTAGATAATCAGGCAAGTACACCTTCCAAGCCTGAAATTCTGTATTCTTAGCATGGGGACAGTGCAGATGTGTGTCTCAGTCCTGTCTGTCACCCAGCTATAGGTAGCATCTAATCATGTTTGCGGGAGAACCAATGCATTATGAAGTCTGAGCACCTCAAGAGTGGGCTGATGAATTTGGAGGTGTCAGCATCATCTTTTACTAATGTCCCAAGTACCCCAACTTTTCTGAGCTCCACTCCCCAACACCTACCTCTCAGGGCCTGTTCTCATTTCTGCTTTTGTAAAACGCAGTCACAAGATCGAAAATCAGCCTGCAGGATGTAGAGGGACTGTACCACAGGGAAAGCAGTTCTTGTCAATCAAGGATAAACTTTTATCCCTCTATCCCAATGCATTATTTACCCAGGAGCTATCAAGAGCCTATCAGATAATCAGCAGCCTCACCTCTCAGCAAGTGATCAGACAGGCTGGAACAAGGTTCTCCGGACTTATCTTGGATCCACACCCATGTTTACCTGTGTTTCTCCTAGAGGCTGAAAGTGGCTTGCAGATACAGGCTGAATGTTTGTGTTGTATTTACATCATCCCAGGCAGGAGATGGGGTGTGTGCTTCCCAGCCATTTCAGTCACTCTGTTTTCTCTTTTTACCTAT
The DNA here is from genome assembly GCF_000247695.1 of Heterocephalus glaber. The sequence continues at coordinate 5,676,822 of NW_004624793.1, forward strand.
CTCAAATCCCTTTTAATTAGCCAGTCAGTTGAGGACAAATTGGATGGCTTGGGCTTGGATTAGTTTAATGTTTAGTTGTCCTACTTTGATCCATGAGGTAATCATCCAATGGTCATAGCTCCTCACCGATGCTCTACAGGACCTGGCCTAAAAGCAATGATGTTCTCTTTTGTGATAGTCATTTCAAAATACTGGAACTTCAGCCTTCTTGTGAAAGGGGTTTAAAATTCTGTTCTGTAAGTATCTGTCTATTAAAAACCGGGAACCATGTCTCACCTATAAATGAGCAATCCTGTGATTCTAGAGGTAGGACTCATCCCCTAGGTGTTCCTAATGCAATAGTTGAAAATTGCTCTGGCAGAAAATGCTGCAAAGGTGAAACATGACCTTCTACTAAGCAGTTCTATTTTCCCTGGGATTCCATTATTTAATGTGCATCACCTTTTTAAAAAAAATTTCTATTTTTTTAGGTAGGTACTGTTTTGGAAAAAATTTGTACACCTTTGTCACTTCAGAGACAATTCTTTTTTTTTTCTTTTTGGCACTGGGGATAGAAACTTCAGAGACAATTCTTATTTAAGAAGCTACACATTTTTAGCAATAATTTTAGGCCTTCTAAACTTCACAAACATAGTAAACATATGTGTGTGTACTGTTCTGCTGAGGAGATATTGCAGTCATCTTCCTACATCCTTCTGCCAGGGGATGGCATGCATTGGGAAACAGTATTTGGACAACAGGAGAGAACTGTGAAGGAAGCTGAAGTCTGTAGTCTCCCACTGTTGCTGAAGAATGGGTCTTCTCTCAGTTCGCTGAAATAACAAACTTGGATATAGGCTATGGCAACATTCATTAGAATGTGCCTACTTCCAAAACAAATAATTATTTTCCTTGTCTAATCTTCTTAGGCACACATGATATGTTAATAAGGGAAATGTAGCAAAGGTGGTTGATCTATGTATTGATCTTTGGAGGTGGAAAATGCATTTTACTATAAATAAATATGGCCAGTATCACTAATTAGAGGACTTTGTCACTTTTGCATTTTGGAAAAATGAGGATTCTTTTAGGAATCAAAGTAGGTGCAGCCGTTTTGTCGGATTGAAAGCTGAATTGAAGTTTTCAGTGAATAGGTAGAGACACAATAGAAGGAACTCAACCGGAGTACACAGTAGGTGTTCAGCAATTGCAAAAATTATTTCAAGTGTTCTAATTGATCCTTATTTTCTGATGGATCATATTTTCTACCAATCTCTTGAAAGATACCAAAAACATAAACAAGTTCCAGACCGTAAGAACATGTCTTTAGAGGAAACAAAAGCAAATATAAAGCACACATCAACACACTCAGACCACAAGTTAGAGACATTTACGTTTAAATATGCAGAGGGTTTAAAGCAAAGAATTTAGTACTGAGCTTCCTTTGACCACTTGAAAATTTCAGGTAATTTAAGGTAATTTAAGATGAGCTGAGAGCTCTGTGTATGCACTCTATGCCTCATTTCCTTATCCCACAGTGAAGCAAATGATGGAGCCAACACGTAAGGTTTTGGGGAGGATTTAATGAGTTAATATAGACCAAGTGCTGAAGAGTGGAAAGTAATAAGAATTAGATGCATGTTTCTATTGCTGATATTAATCTTCAGTGAAGTATGTTTAGTTCATGTTTAGTATGAGTAGTATGGATGATAGTTTCTAAATATGAGAAAATAATAACAGATTGATATTGAATAATGTGATATTAAATAAGATCTCAATTCTGAGTGAATTATTATGCTTAGGGATCAAAAATTGTGAAAAAAGAAACTTAGATGTCTTTATCTCACTGACTCGATTCTGTGGGATGTTTTTATTTTCATGGAGAAAGATTAATTTATCTTACCAGAGTATGTATTTGAATCCCAGTGTAAGTGGGAAACATTTTTTATTTCACAAAAAGTGGTCAGAAGATGCTGTGATTTCATAGTTGCTTTCTTCCTTGTTTTTTCCTTTGTTGTTATGCTGTTCATTTGTTCATTTTATTTTATTTTATCCTCATGGGACTGTCCTCCCTACTGCCTAGTGCTGTATCAGAATACCATTTTGTATCGAAACATTTTGACCCAATATGACTTGCTGCAAATTGAAGATTTCATAGGAAACTTGGTAAATAAATTTTAAAACAATCTTTGCTGATTTCACCCACAATTCTAAGTTAAATCTCCTCAAAGGTGGAGGTTACACCTTTCTTCTGCTTTGAAGAAGATCCACAAAGAGAGTGCTTTTTATCTGTTTCAATTATGCTTATCCTTACCAACTCTCCAATGAGTTCAGGACCCTGTTTTAGATAGGAGATGGTGTAAATATGGGTTCTTCTCCTAGATAAAGAGAGGAAGAGATCTCTGGAAATGTCTTAAAGCAGACCTGAAGAACAAAAAGTACACAATCTGCAAAATGCAAAAATGCAGAAGCTAGAAGGGCCTCTTTTCCTCATCTGCAAAAGCAAGGTATGCTTACTGGTAGCAACATCACTATGGATCCACCAAGGCTTCCTGGACGTTAAGCTTCAGGCAGAGCAGCGAAACTGCTACACGGAAGAAAAAGCCCCACAAGCTCCTAGCAACCTCTGTAGCCTGGTGAAGTATTACAGTCCCTGAGGGCACCGAGCTTGAGGAAGACAGGAGGGAAAGACCAGGCCAGACCTTTAGAACTGTGTGTATCCCAGTACTACAGAGTACCAACTGCCAAGACGCTTCTTTAATAAGGCGATTTGAAAATCCAAGCTTAAGTCAGTACAGTTTAGTTTCCCTTGTCCACTGTTAGCTGTAGAAGGTGCATAGCTACATGGTGTTCCAGTAACTGTTTCTTTTGCATGGACAAAACCAGGAAACAATCCCAGCAGTTCTTTCCTCAATGGAACTTCTCAAAGGTCTGCCGGGTGTAACCTCCTACTTTCTGATTCCAGGTCGTGGGGACCAGGAATCCAGACTTGTAAGGAGAACTTGGGCTTTTTTCAGTCTTAGCAGTTTTACACCGTGGAAGGCAGGTAGATGGTTTCAGCGTGGAAAAGTGCACAGTTTATGGCGCAGCCCAGGAATCACTCAGGTTTAGCGAGTACGGGATGGTAAGATGATTCCGTCCCAAGGAGCAAAGGCCACTTCAACCCCTGAGGGTCAAGTGGAAGACAGCTCCTTAGCAGAAAAATGGTGAACTCAGTTAGGCACACACTCCTTTTAAAGCACGGATAATAGGAACTAGCAAGTAGGAAATGGGTTATGAGAAAAACTATCTCTAAACTTTCCTAAAGGCAGATAATATCCATGTTAGACAGCAAATAATTTGAGAAAAATATTTTCTGTCTTAAATGGGAAAATAATTTAGCTGTTGAACTTCTTCAACCTCACTTTAATTTAAACTACATGAACCCTAAATTGTTCTAATTAAAGCCTGTCATTAACTTCAAAACTTCAACTTGGCATAAAAAAATCTGGTGTTAAATGATATTAAATATTTTTACCCAGTCATAAATCATCAAATTACTCCGTGAGCTGTTTGTTACTCGGAACAAGATGAGCTAAGGCAATAGACTAAGTGACCTGTGTGATTTTGGGTAAGAACATGTATTATGCAATTGCAAAGGGCAATCTGTGTCATTTATTTCTTAATTGGGAAAGAAAGTGAAATGTTCCTGCAGCTTCTGCATGTCCAGAGGATCCCAGAGACTCTGCCCTTGCTGAGCAGGAGGCAGGGGAAATTCATGCGCGCTGGGGGTGCTTGCGTGTGTAGGGCTGGCGCTGTGTGAAGCGGCACAGATAGAAGACCCACCTTCCTCCCATCCGCAGGCCTTCAGCATCCCTACGGGGAGGAGCATCGTCCCACAGGCAGCTATCTGCACACTCTTTTACTGTTAGATGTTTACTGAATATCTCCACACACGAGCAATATCCTTTGGGTAACACGAGATTACTCAATCACGTCCTGCACCCAGATGACATACAGTAGAGTAGACGTGCAGAGACGCGGACCTGAGAAGTAGCTCTACAGCAGTAGGACATGTGCAGGCCTTGTGCAGACCTGACAGGTGCTATTCCCCCACGAATGCAGGGGCAGTTTGCTGTGTGTGCTCCCCTGTGGTCACACATGAAGAGCCTGGAACATTTCCCTGCTGGGAGGTGAGGAGGCCTTCCGTGCTGTGTCAGCATCTTGTGTGGGAACAATGGTCTTGAAGGTCTTCGTTCTGGGCTCAATAGCTCTACCTATGATCTGCTTGCATAGCTTCATCCACAGTGCTCAGCAGCTCCTCCAGTTTACAGCCTGCTGCATTTTGACCCTGGAGAGAAAGGTGGGACTTCTCCCACTGCAGCATGGCTGGCCGTGGAGTGTATCTGCTGGCCCTGTGAATGCAAAGCACGGCAAGGCACTGGATCTCGTGTTCAGTCTCTCCTCTGTTCTGTCAGGACCTGCTTGCTGCATCAGATGATCCCGGTGCTGTTATCTGTTTGCAGAAACTTGGGATCATGCAGTGGTATCTTCCCAGGTGGTTCTTATATGCCACTTGGACTGACCACCCAGGGACTGACCACCCAGGGACTGACCACCCTGGGAGTGATCAGTGGAGCAAGTAGAGTTGAGTAGCACACAGGATAGCATCCAGCTCCCATAGTTGGGGAAGGCCGATTGAGGCAGTAGGTGGACACGACATGAGCTGGGTCTTCATAAATAAAGAAGGACTCCAAAGCCCGTCCAGTTATGTTTAACACACAGAGCTGTCAGAGACTGGAAACTGTAAGGCGTTCAGAGAATGGAACAGAGGCTGGTCTGGAACAAGGGGTGTCTACAGCAAATCAGTGGCTCTAAATGTTGGAAGAGTAGAATGGAACTGACGTGGTAACAGGAAAATCATCTTGAAATCATTCCGTTCGGTGGGTAGATGACAGAGAAGAAATGCATTGGGGAGTCATTCTCAGAAGACAGATGCCCATGTTATCTCAGAATTTCAAATGGAGTCCAAGTTTTAACCAAGAAAACTTCCCAACTTCTATTGATCATGAAAACATTTAACCACTGGTCCAGCACTGGCTGTGACCTGTCAGAGTGGAGACAATCAGAGGAACATCAGTCCTGCTAGCCCTGGGGAAGGCAGCAGATCCACTTTGGACTCTGGAGCTCTAGGACGATGTAATCAATGTGCCTCTTAGAAACACTCAGCAACCACAATGGAAGGGTGAAGAGGAATAAAGAGTGCAATGCAGTTTTCAGACTTTCTCCAACCATGACATATCCAGGGACTCAATTAGGGTTGTAGCAGCTAGAATATAGATGAAGGAGTTACTTGAATAGATTTGGAAGATGCCTCAGTATTAGGATGATTGGGAGAAGATAAAGTTCTTTCTGAGGATTGGAACCTATGTACAAGAAAAATTCATGATACATGGTGTAGTTTAGACATTAAATGTCTCCCAAAGGCCCAAGTGTTAAAGACTTGGTCTTCAGTGCATAGTAGAGAGGTGGAGAATGCTTCCAGGGTGCAGCCTGTGGAGAAAAGTGACATTTCATGAGGTCCTGGTCCCTTCCTACCTTCCTTCTTTCCTTCCTTCCTTCCTTCCTTCCTTCCTTCCTTCCTCCCTCCCTCCCTCCTTCCTTCCTTCCCTCCCTCTTTCTTTTTTTTCTTTCCTGCCATAGGATGAGTGGACCCTTACCACCAAACACTCCTACCATGATCATGATGGCTATTTGATCATAGACTGATATATCAAACTGTGAGCTAAAATAAAACTTCTGTTTTATTAACTTGATTCAGCAGATATTTATTATAGCCAAAGAAAGCTAACAGCACATGTTTAAAAGAAACAGCAAGTAAAGTGGGGTGTGATAGCCCATGACTGTAATGCCAGCTCTCAAGAGGCTGAGGCAGGAGAATTGCTGTGAGTTTTAGGCCAGAGTGGGCTACATAGTGAGTTCAGGACCAGCCTGGACTACATAGTGAGAACCTGTCTCAAACAAAAGAAAAGAAATAGCAATTGTGCCATAGGACTGTCCAGGTGAAGACAATAAGATTTATGTAGACAAGGTTTATAGTGCAGTGTCAGACAGACATGGATGCAACCGTTCCATCACCCACATTCAAATGCGGGGGTCTTTGGCCACATTTCTGGACCTCCTCTATGCCCCAGTTGCTTCATCTGTGGAGTGAAAATGTGATACCATGCCTCTCCATTTGTCTGGAGCTTCTTGAGTCAGGATTATGTGGAGAAATAGAGTCCATGAGAGATACGCAATTATAATCTCTACAGCTGTATCTATCTACTGACTCATCTATTATCTATGTACCCATGGAGATCAGGAATTCATGCAGTCATGGAGGTTGCATGTCCTGTGAGCTGCAAGGTGAGTCAGCAACCCAGAGACTAGGGAAGAAGGTCATGTTTCAATCTAAATCTTCAGGCAGGAAGAGGTTCCTCTTTATGTTCTATTCAGTCCTTCTGCTGACAGGAAGAGACCTCTGGTATTGGGGAGGACAGTGTGCTTTACTGAGTGCTATGCTTTAGATCTGGGGTGTCCCCTCAAAGCCTCGTGTGTCTGGAAGGTTGTTGGATCCCAGGGCTTTCTGGTCTCCAGTGGATTAATCCACTGATGAGTTTGTAGCTGATTTGCTGTTAGGAGGTGTGGCTGGAAGGTTGTATCTCTCTCTCCACCTTCTCTGTTGCACTCTTCTTTCTGGCCACCATGATGTGAGCAGCTTTCCCTCACAGCAGACCCTTTCAGAACGATGTTTCTGGATTCAAGCCTGCCAGCCATGGAATGAACCTACTGAAACTGTGAGCCAAGATAACTGTCTTGCGCTTCAAGGGGCTGGTGTTGGGAATTGCATCTCAGTGGGAGGAAAGTGGCTGACACACAGAATCCATGGATTCAAATATTACATTTTCCAGCTACTCTCACAGGGATATGCCGAGTCCTGTTTGGCCAGTTGTCTCAGAACTCTGTGGACAGTCAAGTTGACACATAAAATGAACCCTGCCAAGGTCCAGTGGTGTAAGGTGTACACAAGACTGCATGACATGTGCCAGATCCCTGGTGTGCTACACGAGTGCCTCACAGAGTTGTTTTACTCATGATGATGATGATGATGACGGTATAGTAGTGAGACCACAATCTTGAAATAACCCACTATTGGTTTAAGATTTGAGAGTGGAGCATTTTGGACCGTTCTATCACATAGAGTTGTTAGGTTCATAGATTTAGAGTAGTAAGGTTTTAAAAGATGAATACAAACTGATTTTGTTGAGAAGAAAGCAAAGTAGAGTGAAAAGGTGAATGAAAATATATTGACATTTCAAGAATGGGGGGTCGATAGTGTCATAAGAGAATGTAAAATGAGGAAATTGGGCCTGTCTGGAGGTGAGATGTAGATAGCAATCTTTAGGAATTGAATTTCAACAGACTTAGTGAATCATTTAGAAATGCTTCCACGATCAATGTGGCAGTCAAATATCAAGGTGCAGTTCCGCAGATCACCATGCTGGAGTACAAGACAGTGACAGTGGATATTTTCTTACTTTCCTAGGGCTTGGCAAACAAAGGATCACAGATTTGGGCTGAAGCTACAGAAATCTATGTCTCCCAGGTCTGGAGGACAGAGCTCCAAGATTAAGCCTCAGCAGTGTTTGTTCATTCTAAGAGTATTGAGGGGGAATCTGTTCCAAGCTTGACTTCTGGTTTCTAGTGCTTTTGGGGCAATCTTTGGCATTTTATCATCAAGGTTCTCCACATCTTCAAACCACCTTCACTCTTCCTAGATCTCTCTCTTCACATGACATTCTTGTTGTAAGAACACAGCCATGACTGCTCAGAGCTCACATTCTTCCAGCACGACTTCATCCTACATTACTACTTCTGCAACCACCCTAGTCAGGAAAGGTCCAAATGGTTAAGAATTTAATGTGTAAATTTGGAGAGAGGGGGCACAATTCATCCCATTAGAGATATGATGCTTATCTTCAAACATTTCAAGTGTTGTTTAGTAACAAGATGTTTTCTGTGTATTTGTGAGGAACACAGACATGAACAGGAAGGAGGAGGAGAGAGGAAAGATAGAGAGAATTTCAAGGAGGCATATCTCCCTAGTGGAGAAGGACAGGCTTTGCAATTATCAGAGAAAGCCAACAATGGCCTGGCTTCCACACTAAGCATTGCCTGTCTGGAGCAGTGATTGTCCAGGGGGAGTTACATTGAGCCTGTTGGATATTTGGAAATATCTGGAGGCATTCAGAGTGGTCACAATTAGAGGAGGATCTGCCATTGTTGTGTAGTGGGTGTGATCTAGGGACACCACACATTGCACTGTAGAGCAGAGGATGGCATCCTCCCCAGAGAGCCCACCATGGCAGCAGTGTGGTCCACAGGCTGTTGAGAAAGGTGTCTCCCACAAGACAGTCCTGCACTGCTAGGAAGTTCAGGGTAAATGATCCTAATATATCTTCTAACACCACAATTCTGTGACACTGGGTTTTATTTGGAGACTGTCAGTTTCTTTGAAATTTTTCCCTTATACCCTCATGTTATGGTTGTTATGGTTACTTCTATCAGCATGTATTTAACCAGCACCTTCATCCTCTCGATGACTGGTTCTTATCTCTGATACTGAACTTGGATCTTTTCATTTCATCCAATAGAAAAATAGAGTATACCAGGCACTTTTCCAGGTCCCAGGTACACAGGTGAGCATAAAATCTCTGCACTCCTGAAACAGACTTCCTAGAGGGGGAGGTAAAGGGTGAGTCAGAGGTGGGAAGAAGACTCAGGATGTCATGAGACCTGCAAAGAAAAGTGAATCTGAGAGGAGGGACACCAGTGGTCCACACGCAGTAGCTGCATCCACCTTGGGGAACTGGCAATGTATATAGTGCATCTTAATCACTTTTACTCCTCTGTCCCGTCCCTTCCCTCCTGCCTCCCCATCTGAGATCTCCTTTGCATCTCCACAATGTCCACATTACTCTTGCCTACCATCTCTCTCTTATTTTGCTTTTAAGTTATTTATATTTGGTGTTTCTCATATAAGAGAAACCATGCAGTATTTAACTTTCTGAGTGTGATTTGTTTCACTGAACATTATGGTCCCAAGATTCACCCATGTTCTTACAAATGACTTAAATTTATCTTTATTTATGGCAAAGTAGTACTGCATTGTGTGTAAATGCCACATTTAAAATTTTTTTCATCTGTTGATGAACATATAGGCTGCTTTCAAGATTTAGCTACGATGATTTGTGCTGCAGAAACGTAGGTTTGCATGCATCACTGTAACTAATAGAAACAAAAAAGAACCAAAAAACGAAAGACTGGGTCACAGAAGAGACTGTCTTCCTGGCCTGCCATCATCCCTGAGATCTGGCTAAATAATCACAGACACCATGACACTGCTTTGTGAGCTTCTTGCAGGAAATCTTAAGCCTTTTCCGTCCACAGGTTCACCTTAAAATAACTAGTAATGATTGAAGTAAGGAGCTATAGCCATAGCGACTGTTTTTTCCCTTTTATTTTTTTATTATGAAAAATGGATTTATGCATACAAGTAGTTAGGGTGGTATAAATGATAAATCTATCATCTATTTTCAGTGCCAGCTAAAATTTTGGTATATTTTCTACTAACCTATAGGACTGTGACCCATGGAACAGCAAGTGACTATCACCTACTTTTGTACTTTTATAGAGTGAACATTAATGACCATCAGTAAAACTTCCTCTTAGTAATGATGAACCGAAATGATTCTTAGGAACATTCTTCTCCCCCAAAATGGACAAGTATCCCTGGAGTTGGTGCTTGTTGTCATCTAAGGAGAATGGTGGTAGTGTCTCTCTTTCCTTGGTAGTTCAATTTCCTTTCATGTCATTTTTTCCTACTCTAGCCTTCTGTGAATATACATTTTAGCTAGTTTTATTTGTATGTAATTATTCACAGTGGAGGGAGAGTGAGGAAGGCCTAACACTGAATGTGTCCCCTGATCCCAATGGAAGCTCTGTTCCCTACTGAGGATGGCTTCACCATCGCCTTCACAGAAGGACGGAGCATGACTCTCTATGGGCTGATGGCCATGTGACCTCACCTCTCAGTCACAGAACCGGGGAGTTCCAAAGGAAACTGCTTCCAGAGGGAGACCTGCTCTGCAGACAAAACAAGTGCACCCACTGAGAAACCTGCATCTGGATAAAGAGAGATTTTTAAGCAAAATATGAGCAATTCTACTTGCTATTTGACAAGGATAAAATAAATGTAGAGAAACTGGACATAATTCTAAAGGATACTGTTTACAAAACCAATATTCAAGTATGTCTGAAGGTTTTTGTGGTTCTACATGAAACTCAATTCAAGAAATTCATTTTTCAGGCTTTGCTTCATAAGTATCAATTACTTAGATAATAATGGACTCAGGTATTAGTACTGAAATGTTTGAAGTACATCTTCATCCACTTTGTGGAGGCACTGACCTTTGCCAAAGTGAGAAGACTAACCCGAGAGTCCCCATCCACCCCTCTGACTCAGTATTATGGACAACTACACACAGGCTCAGGTATTATGCATCTAACTTCCATTCCCTTTCCTATAGCCATGGTGCTCAATCTCTTAACAATGCATAGAGACCATTTCTGCTTGACTGAGAGTTGCTATTTCATGTCTAGAAATATATGATGTGTTGAGAACAGTGTGAATAATAAATAGCAGTGTTACTGGTCAATCCATGTTTTGCCTGAACAAAGTATCATGAGCATCAGGACTGATTTCTTAACAAACCTGCTGGGCTGCTCATTCTGCTGCTCTAAAATTAATATCTCCATTCTATTTATCTCCAGTGTTCTCCTCCTATATAGACTATCTTCTCTAAGGAAACTGGCAGAATCAAATCACAGAATTGGGCACTCAAAGCATGGATTGCTAGTAGTCTTGATTATGAAACACAGTAACATCTGTACCAGCATGGGAAACAGATTTCAGATTGTGTAGCATTAACTGGGAAAAATAATCTAGGGGACAGACTGAACAGGAAGATAGTATTCTGCAGTGAAAGTGTAAATTCACTCATTGAATGAAAATATTGGAATTTTGGAGATAGAGTGAACCTGCGGGGTACTCTGGTTCTCACCCAATCTTACAGGTGGGAAAATTGCAGTTCAATGATGTTAAACACTTGCTAAAGTACAGCGTAAGAGACCAACATGACCGCACACCAACTCTCTTGACAATTTGGCATTTTGCTCTATCATTTTCCCTACCAAGGAGTTAAGTGTGCAGTGGTGATATGGTGAAGAGCTCATGTCCAAGTGAGGCTTTCATTTGAGAACATTTGTATTCTCAGTGAGAAATTTCTACTTCATGGTGTTTGGAAGAGTAAAGAGTAATCTCTCTCTCTCTCCTGTCTCTCTCTCTCCTGTCTCTCTCTCTCTCTCTGTCCCTACTGAGATGTGGTTTATATTCCATGTACACCACCAGTTTTATGAAAGCAATGCAATTTTTTTAGTGCATCCACTAACAGGGTACAATTATTACCACAATCAATTTTATAACATTTTTATCATCCTCTTATTTAAGCAACCCTATTCCTGTTAGTGATTATTCTCCATTTTCCTCTAAACCAGAAGCTTAGGTGACAACTTCCCTGTATTCTCTCTCTGTGGAATTGTCTCCTACACAACTATGGAAAGTGGCGTTCATTGTGGATTTACTGTAAATTTCCCTGTTGACAGGTAATACTGACTCCTTTTGGAAACACAAATTCACTTCTGAAGTATCATATCAAATTCTTTACCTACTTTATTAGTCTTTTTGTTATTGAGTTATAGTTCATTATATATCTTTGTAAATCTGTTTTCAGATATGTCTATATACTTATATTATACCACAAGTATTTTCTGCCTCTCTGTGGCTTGACCTTAGCTTTTCTTAACTTAGTCTAGTGACAAACAGGTATTTTCTTTGTTTTAATAAAATCCAAGGTGTCAAAGTTTTTAAAATTTATATTAATATTTTATTTAAAGGCAGTAAACATGAAAAAAGAAGAACACAACACAGATTACATTATGATGACCAAGGCAGTGTTCTACATGACAAAAATCAAAACAAAACAAATTTATATAGTAAATATACCAGTGCTGAGCACAGTACTTGAAATTTAACCCAAGCTACATCTGCATAAAATGATCTGACCACAGGATTATGCAAAACAAATTTTTTTAGAACACCAAAGTGCCAACCATTCTGACTATAAACTGACTTATTCCCCCATAAAGAGTATTTTGAGACAATTTCTATATGACATGAAAAGAACTGACATACACTTAAATACTACAAAAATAGTTGAAAACATATTTGTAACACAATTCTATATAAAATATACGGTTAATCTTATTACTTAAGAAATTGAAAAACAAAAGACCACCATGAATAATGCTGAAAACCTCATCAGAGAAAAATGCTCATCATATGGATATCATTGGCAGAAAACTGATAAGATTTTATTGAGGGGAACAAGGAAGATATCTAATGAAGTCATTCATGTAAAATTTGTTCAAAAATGTTCATAAAGTTGTAAATTTCTGCTTGTACCATCTTAAAATATTATACCATGAACACAGTTTCTACTATTTAACTGGAGGATAAAAGAATATCTTGAAGAAAGTGTTTCTCAAAATGAGGTTCAAAAGCCCAAAAGAATTCTAATATGAGCTCAGTAATAAACATGTTAAACAAACACCTTGGGTGATTATTCTACACTCTGAAATGCCCTATGGCAAAGAGCAACACTTAAAAGCAAGTTCATAAACATATTTCTAACATGTTAGAATTCTCTATAAGTTTATGTTGCGAATACTGCTTTTTGTTTTAAAACAAGTTCCAAGCATTAAGAGAAACATACATGCCTCGGAAATGACCATGTGAATGTCTACAAACATTTTCCTTTGATGTTTTCATTGGTTTCAAACTAAATTATATGAAGAAAAGACAATACATGACCACAAGCTTTGGAAAAGTAATATTTCTCATGAAATGGGGCATCTGAAAAAGATCAAAAGGTAATTTATCAAATGTTCACAAATCCTAAACTGTTCTAAATCCAAAACCAAATCGTTAACTAAAATTAAATTAAACTAAGATTGTACCATTATAACTTATTTACATTTAGATGATGATGGTTACCTTTCAAATCCTTGGCATAAAAATGATACTAAAACAGAAGGATGCTGTATAGCATCCTAATTCTAGTTAACGATCTAGTTCTAAATTCAGAACAATTCAAAATTTATAAACATTTAAGAAACCATCCTGTAACCATTTGTAGAAGTTCCATTTCATGAGAACCACCACACCTCCAAAGCCTGCAGTCATACATTGTTCCTTCCTCATATAAAAAAGATACAAGTATATGTGTTTTTATTCAAAATTATTGCAATTTTTTTGATTTTCCTGAAGAATACATAAACTGAGCCCAAAAGGTACAGGAAATGTGGTTGGAGAGAAACTAGCATAGTTAAGTTATTTTACTTAAAAGACAAATTGTTTTCTTGTATCATAAGTAAAAAGAAAAAATATTAGTCATTATGTCTCACTCAACAAATGGAATGTGTATACAATTGTGGTTAACAAGAGATTACCTCATTGTTATTTAAATCAGTTCATAAAAATCAAATCTATGAACAAAGAATTCTATATTCTCTACTATAGACTATAAGAATCAAGTATTACATCTAAATATAACTTCAAAACAATAAATTAAAATTAGCTTCTAGACAATTCTGAAGTGATTAATTCTATCCAGGCTGGTAACAAGTTTATCCAAGCATTAAATGGCAACATAAGCAAAATGCATAGTTGAAAAATGAGGATCAGACCCATTCTTCTTCATACATCATAAGACGATTGATATACTCAAAATCTGCAAATTCATATCCATCAAGCTCCCTCACAATGTTATTGTCATCTGGGGTGAGCTGGACAGGTTCATTAGTAAATTGAGGATCAAAGTTGTCCAAACTGAAATCCTCAGAAATATTTGGTTTGAAAGGAAACACCACTTGCTTTTGCTCCATCATGTCCCGATCAAAATTTTAAAAAAATGGATGCTCCAGAACATCAGCAAAACCCCTTTGAGGATGACAACCCAATCGTTCCTTTGGGTCCCTGTTTAGAAATCTCTCAAGGACACTTGCAGCTTCGTCAGACAGACAACAAGGTATGAAAATTTCTCTTTCCAAAATTACTTGCAAGAGGTACTTGATTGAGTTTTCATAAGGGTTATCAAAGCTGTGACAAAGATGGAATGGAGACTGTGCAGTCATCATCTGATACATCAGTACGCCAAGATTCCACCAGTATACACTGAAACTGTAATCTTCCCCTCTTATCATTTCTGGAGCCATGAAATTAGGAGTGCCACAGAAACTGCTGGTCATATCCCCTGGCTGTAAGCCTTCCTTACATGCGCAATAATCGGTGACTTTAGACAAGGTGAGCCAATCCCAGCGACCAGGAAGAGGATCCCCCACTGCCATTCCATGCTCCTAGGGCAGAGAAGGTGAGCCAATCCCAGTGACCAGGAAGAGGCTCCCCCACCACCATTCCACTCTCCTAGGGCAGAGAAGGTGAGCCAATC